>JANHFN010006596.1:0-13243 GCA_032468175.1 Toxicocalamus goodenoughensis | reverse complement strand
ACACACTTCTCTAAATCCATTTGTTTAGCAATGCTGTAACTTTGACTGGCATTAACTGAGGACTACATATAGGGAGGATGACAGGATGGAAGGCTGAGTCAACCTTGGCCAGTCTAGAGAAAAGAAGGACTAGAGGCAGGGGTGGGATTCAGCTGGTTCGCCCCGGTTCCGGAGAATTGGTTGTTAAATTTACATCTGGTTCACTGAACTGGTAGTTGAATCAACCGGCTAGTCCTGCCCACCCTTTCCTCCCAGGAGTCTCCACACGGCCCATTTTGGGTGCAGGTAAGTTCAGGGTCCACGCGGAGGCCCTGGGAAGGGGAAAAACAGGCCGAACCGGAAACAGGCCTGTTTTCCAGCTTCCAGAGGCCCTCCAGAGCACAACGGAGGCTGTTCCCCCCCCCCCAGAGGCCTGAGGGAAGCCTCCGGATTCTGCGAAAGGCGAAAAATGGCCAAACCAGAGGTTCCAGTAGGCCACGCCCACCATGTCCACACCCATCCAGCAACCAGGCAGAGAACTGTTTGCTGGGATTTTTGAACCCCACCCCTGACTAGAGGGGACATGATAGCTTATTTGCCAAAGGCAGGACAAGAAGCAACAGATGGAAATCTCAAATTATATAGGGCCTTCTGCTTGAGCAGGGGGCTGGACTAGAAGACCTCCAAGGTCCCTTCCAGCTCTATTCCGGTTGACTTCTCTTTGAGACATGCATCTTCAACACATTGAAGGTTTGATGACTCTTTTTCGTGGAGCTCCGGTGTTTAAAAGCATGAAAACTCCAACTTCAGTCAGCACTTTCGCCTCATGCGTTTCCTTTTATATTCATTAGATGTCATTTTATGGTTGTAAATTAGATAAATCATTGTTATAGACCAGGAGGAACACCAACGTTCCTTCATCACCAGGCCTGTTGTTCTCGTGCATCAGCCAGATCCTATTCAACAGCTTATTCACTTAATTCTGATATCACTTAGTCACATTGGTGTAAAGAAATCTTCCATTGAAAAGCCAAGCAAAACAAAATAATAAGGATGAATTGAATGAAGGAATGACTCGGCAATTATCCTATGCAAGTGTTGATTTGATCCGATCTCCCAAAATTGCTAGCAAACGACAATAGTTTTCAGCAGTGATTTGCAACCTCAACAACTTTAAGAGGGGTGAACTTCAACTCCCAGAATTCCCCAGAAGTCTGGGGAATTCTGGGAGTTGAAGTTCACTCCTTTTAAAGTATGTTGAGACTGAGACAGGTGTCTTATAATACTTTGTATAGAACATACCAAACCTGCAAAGATAAAAATATGCTTCCTACTCTTTCCAACATCTAATACAGGAGGCTTTTAGCTCCAATATTCCCAATTCAATCAAGCCCAACTCCTTTTAGCTTTTAAATTCTGAATATTGTTGAGCTGAGCAGGTTTAGGAAACCTGGGAAACTGTGAGGAAGAAAATCTCAGGAGAAGACACTTTAGGATAGTTGCCAAGAAAACTTCACAAAGATATCCACGGAGTTATCAGGTGTGAAATTGATCTTGAAAAAGTCTTTCTTTTCTTTTTTATCCCTCCACATTTCATGAAGAGGAACAAGGGAAGCTTGTGGTCGTACAAGAACACATTTCCCCATAGGGTATCATTTCATTTTGGCATTGTGAACATGAGACAGAAAAGGTGGCCTTAATTTCAGGGCAACTCCTGCTGACTGCTCAGCTTTTCTTGGTGAGGACTTGTTAGATCACCTTGTTCTCTGTCAATGCTCCAAAGGCTACACATAACATATTCTTAGGAAAGTAAAATGTGTTTTGGCTTACAGGAGGAAAAAGAGACATTTCAGGCAGTTTAGCAGTCAATGGGAAAAAGATGTGAAGACTTCAATGAGCCACAAACATTGGCGTACCTCCTCTCTCCCCTCCTCCTCCTCCTCCTCTATCCCCTCCTCCTCCTCCTCCTCTCTCCCTTCCTCCTCGTCCTCTCTCCCCTCCTCCTCCCCTCTTCTCTTTCTCTCCTCCTCCTCCCTGCAAACGTCTCCCTTCTAGCACTGATGATGTTACCTAGTTGGGTAATGAAACACCTCCAAGAAAACAACCAAGCTCAGAGAGAAGCAAGGACCCCACGCCTTTTAGAAGTGTGTCCTGAAAGCATCACCCATAAAAGGTGCAGGACCTAATTCTCTTACCGCCTTTTCTGACACTCTTCACAATCCTGAGAAGTAACACAATCACCGTGCCAGCCAGGGATGTTTCCCACAACCCTTGTTTTCAAACGAGGTTGAAATTTGGTCTCTCCTAAAATGAGGGCTTTGGGTTAAGTTTGTAGTTTAAGGTTTTACAAGATGAAATGTGCAGGTGGCTCGCTCTGAAATGAGATTGGAGAGTGAACTTGTCTAGCAAAATCCATTCCATTGACTGAGCACTCAAGAAAAGATCAGTAGGGATGGCTTTCAGGAAGGGAATATTTCTTTATTACTAAAGGATGGTTAAAATGTTATAAACACAAAACATTCCAGCTGCAAGTTTTTATTTTTGGGAAAGAAGGTAGCTTCTTTTCATTATCAGTTTTCTACATTCTTTGGACAAAATATATTTTAGCCCAAAGTGCTTGAATCAATTCTAAACATCAAAGAATTGTTTGTTTGTTTGAAATACAATATGTTCAAGGACATAACAAAGTAATTACTTAGAGTTCTTTAAAAATTGAAAGTCAATTATCTTTGTGTTCAGTTAAGGGCTTAAAAATGGCTAGGTTGACGAACACTTCAGATTGCGTTTTTATATCTAAGATTAGCAAAGGCAAAAATAAATTAATGAAATCTGTTAAAGACAAACATTTTTTCCATATGATCTGCAGGAGCCCAACTCAATTCAATGGGACTAACTTGATTCCCCCTTCCCCAAGGTATAAACAGAATAACAGAGTTGGAAGGGACCTTGGAGGTCTTCTAGTCCAGCCTCTATCTGACGCAAGAAACCCTAAACCATTTTGAAAATTATGCAGGTGCATCTGAGTTTCCATAAATGTTCATCAGATGAAGCCAAACCAGATAAACTGCACCACTATGCTATTTGTGGTATGAAGATTTGACTTCTTCTTGTGCCGTATCCATCATTGGATTTTGGCGATTCTATTTTGATCAACAGCCGCATGAAAAAGTGCCATTGAGTTTTGTCCAAACCAGTCCCTGAGATGTTGAAGCCATGATATTTTTCTTCTGCCTGGATCTCATTTGCTGTCAATCTTTTCCTGGAGGATGAAGCAAAGGATGTTGTATTTTTCCAGGTGTTGCATCCCATGTCCGAAGATTTGATGCTCTCTGCCAATTCTAACCCCCATCTCTATTTCTCTTTGAGCACAAAGAAAGGAATATAAAACAATCGTGGAATTAGTTTTGATGTAATTGCATTGAGTTGTTTTGAACCCAGCAAAAAAAAATTGCTTTGCCCTCTGAGCTGTCTGTGATCCGTTATATGTAACAAACAGAGCTAATGAATCCTGTGGCTTGTAGCATTCAGCTTTCATCTTTCTTTTTTAATAAGCCTCAGAGTGCAATGTCGAACATTGCATTGGAGTATCACCAGATATGATTCCTTGCATCAAGCAATTTAAAAAAAAAAAAGCATTATGCACCAGTTTGTGTAATTGTGGCCATTTTCCACACAGCAGGGGTATAGCGTAATCTTTGTTTCACAGTTAAAATATATGCCGTGTCAATTAATTTCGATTAAAGATATCCAAAATATCGTTTAGAGCTTTAGTTTCTTCTGGTTTTAATGAGGGCAGATATTTCTTCAGCCCCCGCAAACAACTCTATTAAATGCCAAGCAAATAATTCTTCCAGAGATGTTTTTAATGTTTGAAAACAGAGACTTGACATCTTCTAGGAAAGCTGTTGAAGAAAATGCTCTAACCATGTTCACAGCTACATGGTTGGTTCTAGGGATGGTGAAGCCTATAACACAATGCTGTGTGGTTAAATTAAAGCCACATACTAACATAGTTTCCACTGGGCCACAAGTAACTAGTCCTTACACCAACAGCTTACACACTTCTACGTCAACCTTCAAGAACCTGATATTTCATCCTGTCTCTGATATTCTCATCTCATCCATCATGGCTGGCAACAAACAACCAGAGATAGTTTAAAGATAATGGTCATCATTATAGACTATGAATATGCAGGTCCTCCCATGTGCTCTATTAGATTATATATGTTGACTTCCCTAAACATTTTTAAAGAAGAAGAGGCCTGAGGCAAAGCAGTGGAGGGTAGCCAAAGCTGCAGACCCACTGATGGATTTATGTTGGTGTTAGTGTAAATAGTTCAATGGGGGGGGGGGAAATAATAGGAAAGTTACGGAGAGTGAATATCCTTTTCCAAAATCTCCAGGGAAAAAGAAGTTTCAATGTTCAGTAGTGCAGAAGTTTAACTAGTGTAAAAAAAGGAGTGGCAGAACTTGGAGGCGAAGTCAAATAAGTTATCAGCCTAGAATTGTTACGTTCCCACAAATGGTTCAAGTCTTAAATTATGTTGGCTGTTACCTAATGCCAATTTAGTGCTGACCATTAGTTGACTAAATTCTCATGAATAAGCATGTTCAATAAATCATTTGAACTGGAATTGATCCTAATGCTGCTTGCCTGACAACTAGACTTGGAAAAACCAGGCAATGTAAATACAAAATAGGTTTGGGATTGCGGGCTAATAGAATATCCTGTTCTACTGACTGCCAAGTGACTATTCTTGTGAAATCAATTGAAAAAACAATTAGTAAAGATTTCTTTAAGTGGCCCAGGTTAATTGCCATCTTTTGTGTGAATTAGTTGAAGGCCAATGGTTGATAACTGACAAAGGCATTCTGCTTCATATTCCTCTGACAACAATAGAGATGAAGACATGAGCTTTTGAAGACCCTGTTCAAGAAGGATAAAATGTGTCCTTGAACAATTGGAGCTGTTGTTAGACCTGTAAGGTGTTTATTGTTTATCTGAGTTAATACTTCCTTGACTGGGGGTATGTTTATTTCTTGATTGTTCATCTAGTATTAATCTTGGTATTAATTAGGTTGTAAACAACAAGCACATTCCCACCAACACTCAAAGGGCCATTAGTATATAAACAAAGAGCAAAGCCTCCTCCCTTCCCAGCACTGAATCTATTTCCTAGTTGCGTGATGAAATGTCTGCAAGAAAACAGCCCAGCTCAGAGACCACCAAGGACCCCAAAATCCTCATCATCTTCCTCCTCCTCCACTCCACAAAGCCTCCTCCCTTCCAGCACTGAAGCTGTTTCCTAACTGGGTCATGAAATGCCTGCAAGAAAACCAGCATGCTCAGAGAGTACCAAGGAACCCCCAGTCCTCTTCCTCCTCTTCTTCTTCCTTCTCCACCTCTACTCCACAAACCCTTCCAGCACTGAAGCTGTTACCTAGTTGGGTCACAAAACATCTCCAAGAAAATGGCCCAGCTCAGAGAACACCGAGCAGCTCACAATTCATCCCTGACCTACAATGATTCTCTTCCACTGGCATCAGCTCCATGTCTTCAAGGATCTCAAGAAGATGCGAGTCCTGCTGAATTCCGTGGGCCCATTGTCTCAACGTCCGAGGCCCACACCCATCAGCCAGGACAGCCTGCAGCTTCATAAATTCTCCCCCAAGTTGATTATAGAGCTGTCAGTCAGTCACGAATTGCCAGTCGCAAGTAGATATATGAAAGTCATTTCCTATTGTGTCGACCCATTATTTGTTATGGACTATAAAAATGGCAATTGGATTATCAAAAAGGAAAAGCAATCAAATATCTCTGGGATAGGTAGGAACATATCTTCCTAATATAGACAACCCATTTCCTTTCCTATTTTCACTCGGCTGCCAAGAAAACAAATTATGCCAATGTATTTCAACGAGCCTTCTCCCCGACACAGCCCTTTTCCAGGCTTCATCTGCAGTGACGTCGGCTTTCAGCAAGGCAGATTAACTTTATATTTAAACCTGTTTATTACTAAAATGCAGTAATGCTCACTGTTGCATTTCTGTTTCAAACAGAGCCTTTCCAATATATTTTAAGAATATATATTTTTGGCTAGTGCGTTCTGGACCGCTATTCAAAATCTTCCTTTCGGCTTGACTCCTCCGGGATTCAAAGGGTGCCAGAATTTCATAAAATCCCAGAGTCTGATAAAAAAAACAATTGCTGGAGAAGAATCTGTTAAGAGGGAACTTAAAATTCATTTCAGCCCAAAATTACATTTTAATAAGTTTTACTTTCTTCTCATTTGGCACCATGGGACAAGATATACTTTCTTTTCTGTAAATAGTTTGTGACAACTGCCTGAACGATTCCCTTCTTCTTCCTAGCTAGCTAAGGAGGATCTAGAACTCACTGTCTCCTGGTCCAGCCAGGTACCTTCACCCCCACACCAAAGTGCCATTAGAATAGAGTAGAGTAGAGTAGGGTAGGGGGAAGAGGGAAAGGGGTTAGAAAGAGCAGTGCGGCAGCTTGGAAATCGAAACTGTTTTCAAAGATAGTAACTAGGTGACTGAAGTTTCTGCCGTGCAAAATTCTAACTGGAGAGCCTGATTGATGACTCTGGGCTATGGATGTGTCCCATTGGAGAATATGAATTATGAAATATCCATGGGAGGAAACCAGGGTCAAGGGTGACAATCAATGATGTGCCTCAGAGTTGGCTACACCCAGACAGCACCGGCATGTTAACTCCCAATAAATCCTTTTGAAGCTTTGGAAGTTTGGCTCCAGACTCAGGATTTAAATGGGGTTAAGTGCCGGAATCCTGACACCTATACTATTTCAGACAAATGGTTGTACAATCTCTTCTTAAAAACTTCTAGTGGTGAAGCACTTCCTGTCCCCATCTTTGCACTCTTTCCAGAGTCTCAACATCTTTTTTTACATTGTGGTGACTCTCTTTGTAGGTTACAGAATACTGGAAACCAGCTATGTTCACTTTGGCCCCTGTTTATCAGTACATACTTAAAGTAGAGTAAACGTGATGCCATTCAACTTCTTTCTAACTGGCTCTTGATTCAAGGGGGAGCTTGCTGCCCATTTATAATATTTTTGTATTATTTCTGCAAAAGTCTGTTCCTGTTCCCAGGCTCAGAGAATTGCACAATGTTAAAAGAACAATTTAGTTCATGAAAATACAATCCCTTATCCTGAGGGTTGCCTTTATTTAATTTATACCCAACCTATCATCAAACCATCAAATACATCTACACTTTGAGCTACTGTTTGATAAAATTTGTGATGTAGGGTATTTTTGAATAAGCACGCTATTACGTGGCCTATTTTTCTTGAAGGCTGTGGTAAGAATTATGCTAATAGTTGCAATATGACCCACTTCTTTCTGATTGTTGAGTACATCAAGGATCTTGTGATATCATTAGCTGACAATGCATAAGTCAGATTCTTCGTGAAGACACCACCACTCTACCCTGTAGTGTAAGCATCAGCAACTCAGTGGTGTAATTTTATAATAATAAACAATCGAAGAAGGCAATAAAGGTCAGCTTTCTCTAATCTTGGGGCATTATAGCTGCAAATCTAGACATCCCAGCAAGTATGGGCTGACAGCTGGGAATTCTGGAACCTGTGATCCTAAAGTATTTGAAAGGCAACAAGCTGATCCAATTTGAATTGGTCACCAAGGCTAAAGGTCTTATTCTTCCATGCTTTTGAGCTGGTGCTGGAGCTTATCCTCGGAGAATTACTCTCTCTCCAAAACGAGCCCAAACGCTTGGAAGAATAAAGCTTCAATCCTGGTGACCAGCTCAAATTGGATCCTGCCACATTATTCTGGGACACATACATTGGCCTTCATTCCCAACAGGTTGAAGGCATCTGGCAACAGTTATTGAACTGATTTGAATGGATTTATTTAAGTATTAGAAAGTTGTGGCTGAACTTGTAGGACAGTAGCGTAGAGGGCATGGCACCTCTGATGTTGAGTTAAATTTTTCAGACCCAGTTTAGACACAATATATTTCCTAACTTCTACAGCAAACTAAGTAGAAAATATGATTCTCCCACCATCAGCCTAAAATAACAAGACTCAGGAAAATTTGGACTTTTGATTTTGCTGCACTGGTCAGCTGTCTCTAAATTATCCATAAGTGCTTCATCCAGAGAAACCAAGACTCTCTGCAGAGCTTAAATAATAGATGTTCTTAAAATACATTGTTAGTTTGAAGTGTTACCTTCATTTCATTGTCTCGTTAGTGATTGTCAGGGTGGATCTTGAAGGCTCATTTTAGTATCTCTTCATTATAAGTTACCCAGGGCAAAATATTTCAGCTCTGGGTCCAGGAGCTATTACATGCAAAAAGAAATGCCAGGTTTTCTCAAATTACTGTGTTTTCTAAAACCAATGGTGGGAAGCTATGCACCACATTTTATTCAAATTACAATAGCCCCCCTTTTTAAATGCTTTTATCGTATTTAGGATTATTCACTAATTAAAATAACCATGTTTTGTGTTGGTTGCTAAATATCCATATTTGAAATTCTGCCTGACCGTAATTCCAGAACCTTCCCCAGGTGTGTCCAGCACTGTCAGTGTGATTCCTCCAACTGGGCCAATTGGTTTTGAAGGACTGGATGCGAAATTCATCTAGACATTTAAAACAAACAAAACCAAAGCCAGGTTGACCATCCCCTACCCCAGGTGCAAATGCTCTCGCCAGATTTGTACTGAATACAAAAGAGAGGAGAGGGAGGCATTTTGAGTGTGCTGGTTGACACGTTGGGCTTCAATTGTCAACTCGATTTGTAGAGTCAGCCTGATGCAACGTCCTTGATTTGAGGATGCACTTGGGCTTGATAAAAAGCATCTGTGCATACGTAAGCCCAATTTATTCGTCTGACACATCAGATAGACTTGAAATTTGGTTCAAAGGCATAATGCAACTGGATCTCTTTCCAATACCGTTGTAGTCGGTGTTGTCTATTTCTAGTGCATATCTGCCATCTGTGTCTTTACTTTAACATACAATTCTAGTCATCACCCAATGTAATCAAAAGGTATCACACTTTTTCCCCTTTTATCCAGGCAGGTTTCTTTCTTTCTTTCTTTCTTTCTTTCTTTCTTTCTTTCTTTCTTTCTTTCTTTCTTTCTTTCTTTCTTTCCTCCCTCTCTTTCTTTCTTTTCCTCCCTTCCCCCTCTCTCCTTCTTTCCTTCCCTTCCTCCCAGCCTTCCTTTCTTTCCTTCCTCCTCCCTCTCCCCCTCTCTCTTCCACTTTCTTTTTTCTTTTCTTCTTTCCTTCCTTTATTGCTTTCAGAAATAATTCGAGGTGGCAAACAAGCCCAACAAACGCTCCTCCTCCTGTTTTCCCCACAACAACAACCCTGTGAGGTGGCTGGGATGACAGAGAGAGACTGGGCCAAAGTCATCCAGCCAGCTTTCATGGCTAAGGTGGGACTTGAACTCGCACTCTCTGGCTTTGTACTTGGTGCTTTAACCACTAGACCAAACTACCTTTCCCCACTCCTGGATTAACACTCTTACATGGACATACAGACCCTACTCTCTTGCAAAGAGCTTGTGCAAATTCCCTTCACTTGATTGGGGTTACAACCCTTAACACCAAACCATCTGCTGATGTTTCAGTCCAGTTTTCCAAGCACCTGGACAGAATTCCATGTTCGCCATTCTTAGCATGGACGATGCCCCAAGCATCGTCTCCAAATGATGTTGCTTGAAGAAGGGTGTAGGTTCCTCTGAGCCTCATGGCCAGCACCGTTCAGTCCTCTGTGGGAGTTTTATTCATCAGCGATTTAAGCTGGACCTTTCACGAGCTGCTTCAACTGGTAAAGTCCGATTGCCAAAGCAGGTCAGAGAACTGAGAGCCTCTCAGGCATTCTTCTGCAGCTTCAGTTTTGTTCTGTTCTGCTTCCCCTCTTGTCCCTTTTCCAGTTGGAAATTTAATTAGTGTTTTCAAGCCAGCCAATTATTAAGGAAGTTGTGTTCTTGCTTTGCAAGTTTTCTTTCTGCATTTTTGGCTCAGCGGGTGGCCTTGCTGAATCTTCAGAACATGCCGTGGTTCTCATTCTTTCCTCTCCCTGAACAAAATTTCCCCAGGAGCACAAAATTTTGAAGAAAGAAAAGAATCAAAGCAGAGGCCAGCGAAGTTTAAATTGATAGGAATTCAAAGGACGTCACCACTGACTTGAATGAAATTGAATCCATTACCAGCAAATTGATGGTTTTCTGAGTGTATGTAGGAATGAAGGAAATATTCTTATTCAGGACTTAATTACTAGTAGAGAGTTAAACATTAATTACCAATAGTGAGTTAAACATTTATTCTGTTCAATAGAAAAAGAAGGAACTTCTTTTGATTTGTTCCCATCTTTACTATTGGGTCAGTTTCTTGGCAACAGCCCAGAAGTGGTTTTCCATTGTCTATTTTTGGGGTGCTTAATTTCCAAATCTTAGCTCCTGTTCTGGGACTTCCTGGTGTCCCCTCCCCATAGTAACTAAGTGTGACATTGCTGAACTTTTCTTGAGATTAGCCAAGATGTCCCAACTCCTGCTAAGAATTTCTCTGAATCTACAGGAATCATATGCTGGCTAGTCTTGCAAGGCTGAGTTTAGTTATCTCCCACAAAATATATATTATCTGGGTGCCTCAAGAAAAAAATATCTCAGAATTTAAAGAAGGTCTGGTTCAGGTGATGATTGTCTTAGCATCAGGGGGTTGTCCAAATCAGAATGGGGAAAAAATGGAGACAGATCAATTAAAAGATTAGGCTATGAAGAAAACAGAAGTTGGTTTTATTGGCTTGGAATTTATGAATTGAACTGCTATTTTCAGTATTCTGCATTGCACTGAATCTTTGTCATTTGCTCAAACTGAGTACAACCAAATATGTGTGTAAATAAATTGGGCCCAAAGCGAGAAGGAGGGAGAGAGGGAGGGAAGGAGGGAGGGACAGGAACAGGGGAAGGGAGAAGGGAGAATGGGAGTGAAGGAACCATTTTGCCTTTGGAACTAAAGGATAACCTCAGTCCAGTCCTTTGTTTCATTTTCAGAACCAGGGAGAGTGCAGTGTTTGGCATAGATTTAATAGAGTTTGGCAAAACAAGGCAAACAAATCTGTTAAAAAAAATTATGACAGCTTAGGGAGAAACTAAAAGAAAACCATACTATTTAAAAGCAACACAGCGGTAGCTTTATTGACTCAGTCCTTAGAAAAGTGGATTAGCAGATGCCTGGAGCTGTTATAAAATCAACCAGGAAATCAGTTGCGTATTTATTTTCATTACCCTTCTAGTGAAAATGTGTTGAATTAAAGTGCATTGTTTCCTCTTCCTAAAATACATTTTTTAAATGTTTCTTCTCTGTAACAAAGTGAATAACAAGCCGAGATGTTTTAAGCTGCTGTCTCAAAATGATGAAACTCCAGAGTTGAAGCCTCCATCGAGACATAAATGTACAAGTTATGACAAAGTCATGCCTGAAAAGCCATACATTCATTCTGAAATTATATTTGCATTGAGTTTGAAGGGGTCTATCATGATCCCAAAAGTTTTTTCAGGAAGCAAAACCTCCATGATGCCATGAATTATATCACTTGCATTAGTTGTGAGTAACACTATTTACCCCTTCACCATATTGTGGATGGTTATATATCAGTATCACCACAACAACATAAGCAGAACCCAGATTAAACCATCCCTGACTGATGTTGGCCTAGTCCTACTTTTAAACACATCCATCAAGATCAGCCCCCATCTCTTTAAGTGACTGTATCCAATGTCACTGTTCCTACTGGTGAGAAAGTGTACCTGACATTCACTTAGTCCAGAGGTTGTGTGTGGCAAATCTTGAAATATTATACTTTATTGGACCAATTCTACTGCTTCAAATGAAAAAAAAAATCATTTGTCTTACCATTTCAAATATTTTACCTCTAATGATCATCCTGGGATTGTGATCACCTTCCTGTACAGAATGGTTGACTGACAGGCAATGTTTGAGACACTGACAAACTGCTCTATATTTCTTCCAAAGGTGCTTTTCCAAAGAGCAACTGGATTTTGTTTTTCCCTGAAGACATTTTGCTTCTCATCCAAGGAGCTTCTTCAGTTCTGACAGTCCTGAAGTCAGAATTGAAAAAACCTCTTGGATGAGAAGCAAAACATCTTCAAAGAAAAATGAGAAAGTCCAATTACCTCTTGAAAAATCACCTTTGGGGGAACCATGGCCTGGATGACTGAGCATCTCCTTTGGTTTATGCTTCCTTATTTATTTATTTGCTTGCTTGCTCATGTATTTATTTTCTTTATTGTCTTCAAAAACCACTGAAAACCTTCTGGGTGAATTCTATGGTGATTGGAACTGAACATAAATATATAAAAATGGTATTAAGAACTTGGAATCGCAGCTGGAGCAGAGTCACTCGGAAGGGCCCAGGGGCCTAGAGATTGTTTGCTCTGATAATTCAAAAAGTGTTTCCTGAAATTAAAACGCTCTTTGATGCGACCGGTTGGATCAAACAGCATACAAAACGTGCCATTATACCTTCCTCAATTTACTTTGCTTTATTGGGGACAGAAGTTGCAGATCGTAAAATAAACCGTAGGCAGTGATACCTAGCGGGCTCATTTTGAAACAACTGTCATCCCATTTGCATGAAGTTCCAAAAGCTTTG
This sequence comes from Toxicocalamus goodenoughensis, assembly GCA_032468175.1. Taxonomy (NCBI): domain Eukaryota; kingdom Metazoa; phylum Chordata; class Lepidosauria; order Squamata; family Elapidae; genus Toxicocalamus; species Toxicocalamus goodenoughensis. Next base: position 573 of record JANHFN010006596.1, on the reverse strand, counting down.
CAAAACCACCTAATTATCATACAAAGTTCAGTAATACCACAATATGGGAGCCATACAAAGCCCTGTTAAGGGAGATGTTTCAAATTACCATGCTATTTTTCCTCTAATTTAAATAAACATCATTATTCTCCAGGGCAGGAGATTTTTACTCCTTGTTGAAAAATAAAAACCAGAATAGAATTTGCCGTTTGTGTGTACACAGAAATTGTTATTTTGACCTATAATGACAGATGTCAAAGATATAAAAATCTCAAACTGGGACATCACCAAAATTCAGTTAATAGGATGATCAACATGCAGCCATAATTATCTATTTATGGAATTTAATTCATGGAAACATAAAGGGTGTTTAGGCTACCTTTTAAGATATTGAGAACCGTTCTCAAGTTGGGTCAGTAGAAAAAATAATAATATTTTGACCACTGAATATTTAAGTCAATAAAACAGACTTTCCACTTCAAGAACCAGAAATGGTTGCAGTCAGGAATGTTGTCCGATTGTCAGATCCGTGTATCTGTCATTTCTTAAGTGGAAGAAGGAAAGGGGGGGAGACTGATAAAGAAATCCTTTCTT
>JANHFN010006595.1:61095-73175 GCA_032468175.1 Toxicocalamus goodenoughensis | reverse complement strand
TTTTCTCTGAAAAATACGGTAGTTGCAGGCTGTCTTTACTGGCTCAGTGTCATTATTTCCCCTATTTGCCATTTTAGAATCACAGAGCCTCCAGTTAAAAAAAAAAAACCAGGAAACATACAATATAGGTGAATCTGTGAATGTTAGGACTAAGATATCTCCTACCACTCCATGGTAGTGCTGTGGCTAGAGTGAAGTACTGCAGGCTACTTCTGTTGACTGCCAGCTGCCTGCAATTTGGCAAATCAAGTCTCACCGCGCTCAAGGTTGATTCAGCCTTCCAAGGTGAGTAAAATGAGGATTTTGTTGGGGGCAAATATGCTGACTCTGTAAACTGTTCAGAAAGGGCTGTAAGGCACTGTAAAGCAGTATATAAGTCTAAGTATTATTGCTATTGACTTGCTCAATGATTGCAGCATTCACTTAATATCCATAGCATTCTCTTTACGACCATGACATTCACTTCATGAACTCCACAAAAGCTTGTAAAACTGAGTCAGATATGTGGGTGTCTTTATATACAACCGCCATGAGTCACAATGGAAATTCTGGGCTCCATTACTGTTGTAAATTGATGGCTACCTATAATATGATCGTTTCTCTGAAATATGCTTTATTTAATCTATTTAACCATTCTCCAAAGGAAGACATGCTCTAAGCCACGGATGTCAAACTCAAGGCCTTGGGCTGGATGCGTCACGCTCTGACCATGCCTATGACCGGTTTAGCAAAGGGGGGAAATCGTGATACATCACATGACAACATTGTGACGACACGAGTTTGACACCCCTGCTCTAAGTTCTCAGCTAACATCCATGGTGATAACAAGATGATAATCATTACATTTAATCTCCTATGTCCAGCCACTTTTAAGGCATAAGAACAATAAACCATTGCATTACTTATCTGGGAACAATTCTCACTGAACAGTGTTATTTCTTCTGTATACACATGAAAACAACTATACGTTAATAGGCATAAAAACCCTGAACTACAAAAATGTCAAAGAAGCGATATTCTCTTTTGGTTCCATTTTATTTACAAATGAAACTGAAGATTGCTCTGATAGAGAGATAATGGTAAATAACAAAAGTGACACCATGCTATTAAAATGCTAAGTTAGCCCTTTTGTATGTGGTTGTATTTGCGCACATATCTAAAACCGAGAAGAGCTTCCATTGCAATAGCAATAATGCTGCAGTTCTCATTTTGATTAGAGCATTGGACCCTGCAGGTGTTTCCAACTTCAAATAGTTTTAATGAGCATTTTTCTTTTCTGGAGCTGAAAACATCTCTAGGTTTTATGCCATAAATATATGAAAGAGAGGGAAGCAAGTCTGGTTAATTACATCTGACTCACTTATATATCATTCTAAAATGCATTATCCACACTTTTATAAACTCCTCTTACACAAATACACTTACTTCCATGTTTGTTCATATAATGCTAAAATAATATATTTTGTAAGGCAACTCTTGTATTAAAATGCATATATAAGGGGAAGTTGAATTAAAACTGCTTAGGATAGGGAAATTTGCATGCCAAATTGTGTAACTCAGAGAAAAGTATTTATCAAAATAGTACGTTTTAATTTTAATGTTGAGGAAATTTGGCAGAAAACACTTTTGAATAAGTATATGCAAAACTGAAGCAAACCAGATATATTACATCATTTTGTTCTCTCTACTCATATATAGAGTGGGCTATTACTAGTCAGTCAATTAATTGAAACTTACCTTAAGATCAGAAACATCCCGGTAACATTGTTCAGAGCGGGTGTGGTCTGACAATTGGACATTCCAGAAACAGGGAAGTTGATAGACAAGAAAGGGATTCTGTTTGATGACTGCATTGAAAATATCCTAGAAAAATAAACAAGCAGACAAACATTTTTCACTTTGCAGAAAAGCAATTTCATATTGTAAACTGTCTTTATAATTATAGTAAGAATGTGGGTAAAACACTGCATATATACAGCTCCCCACCTTTTAAGTATCTTATTTTATCTTGATTGGAATTTCTAGTTTTATACTTTTAAAGGTATTTTATGTATAAGGATTTCAATGTTTTAATGCTGGAAAATGCCCAGTGGTTTGCTATGAAGATGGGCAGCAAATAAATTGAATAAATAAAATAAAATAAAATAAATAAGAATTAAAAGTCAAGGTTTGGGGTTTTAGCTTTGAAAGAAAGTGTTGTCAGTCAGACTCTGTATTTGTCAATATAACCTGAAACTTTGCTGCTGATTCACATTTGACAGCTGTTGGGTTCTCAAGAAAGACTAACTATAAAACAAATGGCCTACTCCTTCCTGTGTTAAAATCTGCCCACATACATTATGTCACTATCAAATTTGAATACTGTATCTTCATAATAAAAGATTTTAAAAAATTCTATAACAACATTTGAAGTAAATGTAATAAAATAAAAAGCATCAAACTTCAAACGAAGAAGGATGAACCAACAAATCATAATAAACCATTAAAATATATTTAGACTTAACTGAATTAACAATTTAAAAACAAGAGCTTCAAGATATTCAATGTTACCTTCAAAAGTAAACAGGTGTATTTTAATTTGGTGCTAAAATCCTAATATCTACTATATTTCCCTAGTGAGAGCATCCAGTGTTGCAGTGTTCCACAAAACCCTTCCTTTTAAAAAAAGTTTAATAATATACTTCTTCTAACAGAACAGTGTAGATAAGGGCATGATAGGAATATTATTTCTTTAGATATTGACTTTCCACATTGTTTGACTAGTTATATGCCATCAAATTGGTGTTAATTCTTAGCAACTAGATAGATACACCCCAGCACGATCTCCTTCTAGCCTAGGTCCTTCCAATGGTATATCTATCACACTCACTGTGAGCCCATCTGTCCGTCATTTGAAATAGACCAGATTGGAAAACAGACACCACAAATACTAGAACTTTGTTGATATAAGCCAACTTGCAAACTTGCAGCCCGCAGGCCATATAAGTCACACGCTGGCCACGTCCATCCCCCGTTTTAAGGAAAGGGGAAAAAGTCATGATATGTCACATGACAACGAGATGCCATGAGTTTGACACCCTTGATATAGGCTATAACCGCAGAAAATTTGTCAGCGCTTCTCTTTCTCTCCCTGTTACACCAAACACAGTCAAAGCAGGCCAATCTTGAGTTTTCTTTTGGAAAACACACACCACTGTTTTCCTGGGTTGAGTTCACCTTTCTTCAAGGCAATTCCCGTATTTAGCCATCTCTATCTCACCTTTCCAAGGAATACAGATTTCTTGAGAGAGCTAGATCTTTGCATAATTTGTCATAAATATGATAATTTGAGTGTGGTGATTTCTGTTTCAGGTGGACTTTAATAATGATCACCAATGCTTTGAGTTAGGCTTAAAAAGAAACCTGAAACCAATGCTGTTCTTTCAGAATTTTAGTGAAGGAACATAGTGGCCTTATTTGACAAACTACTTAAAATCTAAGTAGTGGAATTCTAACTCTGCTGAAGCTTGCTGGCTATCATGAAATGTAGCTTTATGCATAAGGCCTAATCTAATATACCACCAGCGGTATCTCTTCAACTCAGAGTGAGAAGAAAAGTGATAAATTTGAAACAAACAATAGAGATTTTGTATTTTATCTCTTTTTGTTGTTGTTGATGATGGTGGTGGTAGTGATGAATAGGAAGACAAATTCAGGGAACATTGCAGAAAAGCCACACTTTGAATAAAAATGGATAACAAAATAAGGTAAAAAAACATGGAAGGTGGGGGGGGGAGTAAAAAACAAAACATGGTCAGATAAAACGTCTACAGGTACTTAGATGTGTATCATCCTGAAAATGCAGCATGTGATTATATATTGTCAAGACTAATAGTTAATCCAAAATGCTTCAATCACTTCTGCCTTCAGTTCAGAATGGATATTGATTATAAGATTATACTTTTTTCTCACCAGACAGTTAAATTGAATTCCATATATAACCATCGTATTTAAACCCAGGCTGCCTTACTTGAAACTTTTTTTACAAGGATCTCGGTATCTACAGTATTGGAAAATATCTATCTTTTTGTCTGTTTACTTTCCCACCATTTAGCATTATATGTAGAGCACTAGGTAGGAAAGTGTGATTGATCCTAACCCATTATGTTGCAAAAGTAATGAAACAGTGCCTACATATATATCACTCCTTACAGTCTTTTTCCCTAGAAAGAGAAAAAAAATAGAATAAGCCATTTTCTTATCTTGCAATATTGGACAACTATTGTCCAGTCCCTATCCTTTCCTGCTTAAGAAACAGTTCAGAGATTATGATGAAATATAATTTTCAGAGACTCTGAATAAAGCAGATTAACTATGTTTCTGGATATAGTTCTGCTATTTTGACCTATAGAGAGAGTCTTGGGTCCAGGATATTTTTGGAACATCTTCAAGTCATCTGTCTTTGTGCTGTGCAATCTTTTAAGGACGGAATGCTTCAAATACTTTTTGCTTTCAAAATGTTAAACATGTGGGAACAAAAAATAGGATTTCTCCTTGGCTGCCTCATCTCTTTGGAGAAGCTTGCCCAATCCCAAAGTATGGATAGCCTTTCTCTTTAACTTTTAGGAAAACTATAAAGACCATGCTTCTTCAAAACGTATTATGAGCCTGGTTAAATGTTGATGTTTATTTAATGTAGTTTTTATTTTAATTTAAAGTTTTAATGTTATCATTATTATTACCTTTATTGTCAGAGTACAACATGTGTACAACGAGATTGGCTGAGTCTCCCTTCGGGCACCCCCCCAACACAACTCACAGTGAGGACAGAAGTCCCTAATGTAATGTTCTTTTGTTCTTCTCAGACCTTTGAGTTAGGTCAAGAAACAAACTTTAGGGATTTAGGAAATGCTTTAGGGATTCCAGGAATGCTACCTTATTGTTACATACATAATTTTGAAACCCTGTCCAAGTTTCTTGCTGTCCCATCTAATACTACACAAAATCAAGGCAGGATTATTTTGAGTTTCTTCCTTACACTTACTTGTGTCTCTGTACTGTGTAATCTCTTACTCAAGTCTCTCCTAATGGCTTTCAAAATAAATTTGTTTGGAAAGTTGTAGCATAATCTTTCCAGTCCTCAACTGGAATGGCCACACAATGTTCCATAAAGCATTCTGGCCATTGTAAAACATTATTCCTGCCACTCCAGTAGTCAAATCATTGTTATCTGGGTGCTTGGCAAAATGTCACACTTAGGATTGCTTGCCAAATGCTCTGCGATCAAGTGATCTTCATTTGCAATCTTCTTTGCTACTTCCCCAGAAAGATAGTGGAGAAGCTGGAAGGAAAGATTGTAAATTGCTGCAGCTTGCCCAAATATTTCTCCTCCACTCCATGCACGGAATGGGAGAGGAACACTTGCTGTTGGTTACAGAAATGAAGTTCAAATCCCACTTCATGTCCCCAACTTGGCACAGGAGTTCCCGTCCTAATATATATATAATTTTAAAAAGGCAAACTGAAAGCCAAATTAAATTTATAAACATGAACTCTAGAGAAGTCACAATGGCTTTCCATAGATTGTGCAGAAGGAAATGGTTTTGGAATGGCAGCTGAACTGAGGGATTTTGATTGGTTTTGTATCAGAACATTAATTGCTTCACATGTCTGTATCCTTTCTGAAAAATTGGGAATAATGAGTCTTCTCCAACTATCAGGTATACTCTGAGGATAATATCCTTAATGTCTGTGAGGCACTCTCATGATATGGTATAAAATGAAAAAGACAAAAAGTGATTGTTAAAGCAGGAGTCAGAGGAAATAATAAAGAATGTTTGTCGAACTGATAATGGCAAAAATAATGTATTTTTAAAAGCTTTTTCAAAGTCTGCAGCTTTCCATTTCTAAAAGGGGGAGCTCCTGAAGGTGAGTGGAAAATGGACTTTGAAAAGAAAAAAACTAGATCAAGCCAAAGACTTTCCTAATCTCTAATCTTTTCTAATCATCATGCTTTTCAATTAAAATTTACTACAATTTTATCTGATTCATTCATAATTATTTTGTTCATAAATTGTTTCAACAGAACAGTGAGCAACAGAGAAAATAGCATATAAATATTTAAATAGTTAAATGATTCTTAAGATGTAAAATTCCTTTCCTAAAAAGATTTAACCCTGAATAACTATAAATTGATAAAAGTGTGCTTCTTGAAAGCTATTTCCAATACTTCAACATAGTTTGCTTATATAATCTGTATCAGCACTTTGATTATTCTGGGAAAATTGGATTTGTTGTTCTCATACCAACCAGAATCTATTATTAGAAAAATCTCTGTTATGAGCACAATTGGAACCTGAATCTCTATCACTCTGAGAATCACAGATTTTATGACCTTTTTTGGCTTGTTGTTAAGCGAACACACTGTTGTTAAGTGAATCCAGATTCCCCATTTGACTTTGCTTGTTGAAACTCTATTGGGAAGTTTGCAAATGGTGATCACATGAGCTGTATCCACTCTAACTAAATACCTGTCAGTTGACAAGCACCTGAATTTTGATCATGTGACTATGGGAATGTTGTGTTGGTCAGAAATGTGAGGAATGGTCATAAGTCTCTTTTTTCAGCATGGTCATAATTTTGAATGGTCATTAAACAAATGGTTCTAAGTCAAGTACTATCTGTAGTGAACCATCAACATTGGCTGGACAAGTTTTGTAATGTAAATGGTAAGTCTTCTCTTTCCATTCCCTACATTCAGGATTAGTCAGTACACACTCACCTGGTCAGCCAAAGAGGTGGAAAGCATGCTCATTAGCTCTCTTTCAGCTGTGAGTCTCCACATCTGCTCCCATTTCATCTTGCGCAATTTATCCAGAAGTAACAGAATAACCCCTGGAATCAATAAGCAGTGCAAACAAAGAAAAAGGCAAGATGTAGTGAAAATGGCAAAAAGCAAGTCCTTTGTGATTCAGCATGGTTGTATCAGGATTAAAACAGAAGTTTTATTAACTGTAAACTATGAGCAATTCCATCATGCTGAGGACAAAAAGAAGGGAGGGAAATTAGCCTAAGAAACCTCACAAATTAGAAGCATTCTTGAATAAACAATTGGATCTCTTTCTGTCAATCTACCTGTCAAATAAAATATAATAGTTTTCAATTATGGTATATGTGCATCTCAGGGTTTTAAATAGCAGAAATATGTGCATGCCAGAAAGCAAACTTGGTGTTTTCAGATGGAGAGTTCCAGTAGCAATCAATGACATTGTAAAGGAAGTCGATCTTTTCCACTTAATTTATCTTTTTCTGGTTAAAAGAAGAAATCAAAAATGCAGGTCATCTGCAAATGGAAGGCTCATCTTAAAACACCCAGCATTTTCAGAAGAAAAAGATGTATTTTTCATATGTCCCTACACAAAATTAATAAAAGGACCAATATAAATATCAGAGTAAGTTATATTGGATAAGGTGACTGTTTTAATCACAATACAGAAATCTTTATGTAAATTAATTATATTGAATACAGAATTCATTATCACGAGTACATTTGTTACAGTCGGTTTCCTCTCCATTTGGACTACCTGTTCTACATATGAATAATTAATCTTCAAAAGATTAGTAGATCAAAGGACATTAATGCATACTCACACATGTCATCACTAAATTTAAAAGTTTCACAAGACTGACATAATAGGATGTATTCACCAATAACACTTCCGTGTTTATACTGGGTTTGCTGCTAATGCAAAAGAGCTAAACTCAAAGAGCACCAAGTACCCCACATTTCAACCGTGAGCTACAAATATTATTCTTTAATGCTACCATAGCAAAAGGTGCTGGAATCCTGAAGCACCTTATCCAGAACATCAAATAAAAATATGGCAACATGATGCTTTGAGTAATGAGTTTGGAGAGACTTCTTGGTGATTTCATGAATGCCCTCTGAATTTATTATGAAAAGAAATACCACATTGATTCACAGGCTTGAAAAAAAGTAATATTTCAACTACCTATTTGTTTCTGCTGCAAAAAAGGATTTGTGAAGTATGGGGGAGGGAGGAATCCCTTTATAATATTCTGTGATGAAATCTTAACCAGCCTTTTTCAACATGGAACAATTGATTTTTTTTTTGCTGTTTAATGCTCTGAAAAGGAACTTTAATCCTGCCTGGAGCTTGCATAGATGGCTAGCAATCAGAAAGACAATTTGTGTCCAAGTATATCACAAAGGTATTATCCCTGAGATTGAAGGTCAGGGTAAAGCAGAATCTTCTCTCTTCTATCACAAATTCAGATTAGGGATAATAAAATGCCTCTTCCTACTTGTGGATTACCTTGAGACGGCAAGGATTTAGTTAATAAGAATGTAATACATTCAAAAAGGTAGAAAATGAATCTTCCTTCTCTCCCATTCTTTGGAAATAGTTTTTAATTTTTATCTATGAAACAAGAAAAATGATCTAATAACCACCTCTTTAATATAGCTGCCTTGGAGGCATTTACTATATCTCCACTCCATTTTCCCCATTCTTTCAAGCAGGCAGATAATCCTGTCCTGGCTAAAAAGATTAAAGGGCTATCAACCAAGGCATCTCACAGATGACCAAAAGGGATTTAAAAACAAAATATCTGAGAACAAACTACTAATAAATTGGATGATACTAGACTAGAAGTGCGCTCACAATAACACAGGGGTTTATTTTATACTCATTCTTAAATAAACATATAAATAACTGCAGACGCAATACTTAAATCAAATGAATTTTGTTTTAATATTATCAAATCCAGGGCTTTGAGGATCAAAAATGAGCATTGCTACAAAGAACATAAGCCCCAATATTTTTAAAGTAGTTTGCAATGTTTATTTCCACAAAGAAAGAGAGATAGAGAAACAAATAGAGAGAAACAGAGAGAAAAAAGGAGAAAATTTTCTAGTAGATATAGTAAGATTATGGACGTTATGCTGGGGTGGGGAAGTAAATTAGTTCCATTCATTTAAAAGCAATAACACTTAGACTTACATACTGCTTCATAGTGATTTACAGCCCTCTCTAAGCCCTCTCTGTACAAATGTCAACATATTGCCCCCAACAATTTGGGGGTGTATTGTTCAGTGTATCCCTGCATATATACTTATATAAAAAGTGGCAAAAAAGAATAAGTCTCTTTTCAACACCAGGGGCTCAAAATGAATTAATTCCAAAGCTGACCACCAAATTCTATTCAGTGCAAGAGATGTGAGTTACTGTATAGGCCTAATTTCTCTAGCATCATGCTACATTTATAATGATAAGCAGTAGAACACAGTAGAAAGGGAGTTGTTCTCATCTGTTATGTTGGTGAAAAAACACCCCAGAGGATGAAGGAGAAGAGAAATTAAACTCCCCCTCCCTAGATATCTGATCCCAGTATAGAATCTTTTATATTTCAGAGATAGCATTAGCAGTATAACCTCCCAAATGGGAGGAGATGGAAAAGTTTGTCAAAGTGAAACGGAAATAGAAGTGAATTAGCAAAATAACAGACAGGTGTGAAGGCTCCTCTTATAAATAAAAGCAGTATTACCAAGGCAAGCAGACTCTAAATTCATATATAGCCAAAGTGCCTTATAGTTATGGATAAAAAGAAACACTTTATTAAAAAAAACTTTTTAGTTCTCTTAGGAATCTTCCAAGATTTGGGGCATTCTTTTCATTAATAATAAATGAAACTTAACACATTGAATCACCTGCACTTGATGGTCAAATCCAGTGCAATGCCTTATTGTTATATTTCAAATACTTAAAGATGAAGGCTGCCATCACTACTGTAACAGTTTAAAATACTTTCATTTATTTATCAGAGTTGGATTCAAAAAAGAAAAAAGTGATTCAAAGCCTGTGGGAACAGGTGTAACATGTCAACAAGCCTTTGAAGAAGCTGGGTCTTTTCTTGGTATTGTGTTGGTTGATTCCAGGAAAGATGTGTTTGATTCAATGAGTTGCCAGAAGGTGTGATATTTATGATCTGTACTTGAGTAGTCAAGGCATTAATGATGCACCTAGGGCAAATCCAACAGGAATCCCAGATTCTGATGCAGCCATTGGTTAAAAGCAAAGGTCTGCACAGTATGAAAACACTCATACAGCAACAAGGAATGAACCAAGGTAAATTGGATATTATCAAATGGAAGGTGGCCAGGTTGAAAATCAACCTCCTTGGGATCAATGAGTTACACTTGATAGACAAAGCTGTTTCAAATCAAAATCAGGTAAATACTATGCACGTAAGGAACATACAAAAGTTACATTTTATTACATTTTTCACTGTGAATACTCTTTTATTTTCCAGTTTTAAGCTACTAAAATGATTGGTTTTTTATTTTTTATATTGTGTTTTTATTGCTTGTAAGCCACCGAGAGTTGCTGTGAGAGACTAGGCAGCCATGTAATTTCATAAATAAACAAACAAAAATACCATAAAGCTGATTATAAGTGAAATATTGTTACACAAGCTTTGATAGAACCAATTACTGTAAATCCAATTTAATGGATTACTGGTTGGAAGGGGTATCCATTATACCCGATTAAATCCAAATAGGATTTTTCTGCGTACCTAAAATGACAATTGCATATGTACAGAAATGGCAAATGTACAGAGGTGTACAGTATACAGAAAAAAATTCTCCATTGCATCGAATATCTGTTCAATTAATATCTGGTAAATTGAGAATTTATTGGAAGTTGTTCGAGTAAAGTTTGATTTATTTATTTTTACTTCATAGCTGAAGTATATGAATTTAATACCTTTTAAGGGGCAGCAGCCCTTTGGAAAAGAAACCGCCCATCTTTTTTCATGACAGAATGAGAGTGGTCACATACATCCTTCATCACCAGGCCAAACAAGGTAGCGTTATAGATGTGTATATGAAGTATAGCACTGGCCAACAGGTTGATAAATTTTCATGTTGTGGTGCCTGAAATGGCAATGATAATGCAGGCCTTATAACTCAAATGCTACTACAGGTTGTCCTGGACTTATGACTGTAATAGAGTCTGAAATTTCCATTGTAAGTCTTGATGGTTACAAGTCGAAGCATCTACATGACTGACCTCCTTTTATGACATTTTTGTGGTGGTCATTAAGTAAATGCTGTGGCTGATAAACAGATCAATGCATTCCTATAGCCATTTTTTATCTGAAAAAAAAAGTCATAAAACAGTGCAACCAGTTACACAGATTAGAAGATTGCCAAGCTACTCAAAATACAGTCATATGATTGAAAAGGGTGGAGGTGCCACCATCAGAACATTGGAACCAGGTCCTAAGTACCTTTGGGGGGTATGTGGTAACTTTGTTCACTAAGTGCTGGATTGTTAAGCATTTATAGTCCATGTCCATGCTTTCTTATATGCAACTTCTTGGATTTTGGGGAAATTATAGGGCAGTGCTACAGTTCAGATTCAGTATTTAAAGGTGCTTTGGAGAGTGCATCGGAATGCAAGCTTAGCACCTGTTTGCCTCACCTTAAAATGATTTGTATCTTTTCCTAGAACTGTATGTTGAGACAGGTGCTAGGTTTGAATCCAGAATGCTCTGGAAGTACCTCATGCAGATCAAAACTGAACAGCTACACAGCATGAACAAACAGCTCAAGGAAAACAACTCAGTATGTGGCAGCTGAAAAAAAAACCACAATCCTTTACAGAACATTAGGAAAGGAGCTGTAGATAAAATTGACAATAATACGTATATTTTATAGAAAACTGTTATATCACTCAAGCAGAAGACTAAAGATGAAATGTCTCTTGTGTTGCTATGAAAAAAATTCTGTCCCTTTTTAGTTGTATTATAATGTTGCACATAAACACCTAATGGCAGAATGTGCATCTTTGCCATCACAACACTTTTTATTATTTCACTGGAACTGCTGGTTGCTGTGAACACTTTCACCATAAATGGTGCGTAATAAACAGTGAAAAATGTAATAAAATGTAACTTTTGTATGTTCCTTACGTGCATAGTATTTACCTGATTTTGATTTGGGGATAACAGAAACCTGGTTGGGGGAAGAGGGGGGTGTCCCCCTCGCTGGATTGTGCCCCCCAGGTTTCCTTGCA
>JANHFN010006595.1:25403-45491 GCA_032468175.1 Toxicocalamus goodenoughensis | reverse complement strand
TATTCTGCTGGTGTTAAAATTCAGAGAGACCAGGATAGATCTATTTCGAACTTATTAGTTCTCATCAGCTGGTCATATGTACTTGCTTTATATATAGCATAACTCTGTTACAGATAGAATATTACTAATGAATTCAGTTATGTATGTCATGCCTCCCAAAATAACAATAACAGAGTTATAAAGTAGTTAATAATCTATGTATCATCTAAATTTCTATCATATCTGTACAACTATTATTATATCATTTATCTCCATTATCTATCTGTCTCATCTCCCTCCCTCTTTCTCTCTTTCTCTCTATATATGTCCATTTATCTATCATCTATCTATGTATCTATATATCGATCGCTGTCTTTGTCTATGTGTCCATCCATACTTACATACACACTATATCCATAGCTGTTGGCTATGAGAGGGGTGGCAAATAAATTTCATCATAAATCAATAAAATAAAAATATGTATGTGTAGTATTATATACATACAGGCTGCTTTTTCCTACTTCCATTCCGGGCTTCTCTATTCGGAAAGCAACTTCCGTTGTATTTCATTGGGATTGTTGCCTCTGTTAAGTGGGTTGGGATGGGGGTGGGGGGGTGTATTATTACAGCCTTATTTTGCTGTCGTATTGCAGGATTACTGTCCTTATCCTGATGACAAAAAATTGCAACCTGATCTCTCCAGCCTCTTCCCTAAGAGACACTGTAATCTGTTTTTGTAAGACTTTGCGTCTGCATCCGGAAGACTTTGTCTAGAAGTGCAGGTTCAAACATTAATAACTGCGGTGGTTAACTGAAGGGCAGGGAGGGGACTTGCTACACTCCATTGTGCTGCATTGGTGAGAAGGAATGGGGGGAAAAAACCCACATAGGGAAGGCAGGATGTAGCAAAGTATGTATTCATTCGTGCAGTAATCTGGTTTGCCCAGGATAAACAAAAAAAAATTTAACCAAAAAAGGTTCTGATTCTCCCAACCTATCTTTAAATAGATATCTGCCAGCTGCTGCTCTTTAAGAGCCCTCAAAAGAGTTCATCTCAACTTCATCTTTTCTAGCTTATTTTGCTCTGGCCGAAATAGACAAGCAGCAAAGGATGATTTCTGTTTTTAACCAAGAGTTGTCACTGGATAAATAGTTTTTGTAGTGGAGATTTGAATGGTTAAGACTGCAGGGACATATTTTTGTCTTGGGGAGACATATTTTCAACCTGACTTGAAGGAGAACTAAAGGTTTAGACTTTATTTTTGTAACTCTGGGTGTGTAAAAGAGAAGCACAAATTAGCAGACTGTCTTTAAGAGTTTTCCTCTTTATGTAATGAAAAAGGGTTTTGATAGATCCAGGTTGAACAGATTTGCAGTTTGTTTTTTTTGTTTTTCAGAAGAAACTGAAAATGTTAAGTCAGTGCTTTTTTCCTGAATGTATATTATTCATACACACTTGGTTATTAGGTTCCCATTCTGGATAGCTGCAATTTCATTGCCCTCTTCTAGTATCCTATGACTATTGTTTTTCTCACTAAAATGGGTTGTTCCTTCATATTTTGATATGCGAAAATATCAATTTAGTTATTCTGGGGGGGAAAAGCTCTGGAAACACAACTTGGCATAAGATACCTAGTATGGATTATGTGACAAATTAGCATAAGATACCTGGTATGTATTATGTGGCAGTGTACAAAGGTGGTAGGATCACAGTTGAAGGTAATAAACAATTTTCTTCAGATAAGAATGTTTCCAGATGTGTTTAAATGTGTTTGAACTGCCTGTTGTATCTGGTTAGTGGATAGACGTTTCATAAAAATAGAAAGTGGCATAGGTTTTTTTAGTCCTAATGGCTGCAAAGGGGATTTTTCAGTCATCTTCCTTCTATGATAGATGGCATAGAAAAAAAACTGCCTTGAACCATTTCTTTTAGATTTAGCTATTGTGAAGTGAAATGAAAAAACAATATGTGATACAGCTGGAGAACATCCAAGTTTATTGGCATAAAGTTAATCTAATGACTCAATTACTGCTATAATAGCTACACCATTGGAAGACCTGAAGGACCAAGTTGGGGACAGATTCTCCTGGAGAAAATCCATCTCTTGTCCTCGCTAAGAGCCAATCCCGACCCAATGGCACATGATCAGTTTTTAAAAATACAACCTAAGCAAATGATGAATTGTAATAGAATTGTTCCTAAATGCAATACTCAAGAAACATATTTGTGAACAGGACAGCCGTCTTCTGTAATCAGAACAAGTTTTATTCTTTTAAACAGTTTGAATCACTATTTCATCATTGAGATTAAAAAATAGTTTTATATTACTACAATTGAACCTTTCATCAGCTGAAAGCATAGTCTTAGGTGACAGGGCCCAACTCCCTGTTTAGCCATAGGAAAGGTATGGCAGGATTTTCTCTGCTTCAGTAGCTGGAAAATAGGGCTGTGCATATATATAGAGTTCTCTACTCATTGCAGAATACCTTATGCCACCAGACTTGAAATTCTAAACCTAGAAAACCTACAACTACGCCGCCTTCAGTCCAATCTAAGTATAGTATATGAAATCATACATTGCAATGTCCTACCTGTCAAGGAATACTTCAGCTTCAACCATAACACAAGAGCAAACAATAGATACAAACTCAAGGTTAATCGCACAAAACTCGATTGCAGGAACTATGACTTCAGCAACAGAGTGGTCAATGTCTGGAATACTCTACCTGACTCTGGTTTCTTCCTCAAACCCCAAAAACTTTAACCTTAGACTGTCTACTGTTGACCTCACCCCTTTCCTAAGAGGTCTGTAGGGGGCGTGTATAAGCACAACTACGTGCCTACTGCCCCTGTCCTAATGACCCCTTTTATTCGTACCCATTTCACGTACTCTTAATCATGTTTATACTTATATATATTATCAAATGCATGCTTGACAAAAATAAATAAATAAAAATAAATATCACTACAATCATTTTACAAATTTGAATGGGTGGAGAAAGGCCATCTAAACCAGTGTTTCCCAACCTTAGCCATTTTAAAGATATGTGGACTCAGAGAATACAGAATATAAGAGTTGGAAGGAACCTTGGAGATAGAATAAAATAGAATAACAGAGTTGCCTAATCATCTTTGTAACTCTTCTCCGCACCCTTTCTAGAGTCTTAACATCTTTTTTGTATTGTGGTGACCCAAAACTGAACACTGTATTAGAAGTGTGGGCTTACCAAAGTAGTATAAAGTACTATTAACACTTCACATGACCTTGATACTATCCCTCTGTTGATGCAACCTAGGACTGTATTGGGGGTTTTTTGGCAGCTACTGGCTCATTCTTAAGTAGTTGTCCACTAGGCCTCCTAGATTCCTTTCACAGTTACTGCTGTTGAGTCACCTACTCTGTACATGTGCATTTGGTTTTCCTTGCTTAAGCAGGGGTATTCTGGGAGTTGAAGTCCACCCATCTTAAAAAGGTTAAGGTTGAAACGCTGATCTCAGTGGTGTTGGGAACCAATTCTCAATGCAGATGAGATCAATTCTGAATCATCTCTTACCTTCACAAAACCATTTTCTGATCTGGTGATTGTGATAGTGTATCCATAAACCTCCATGGTCGCCATCTCGACATAGGAAACACGTTTACTCCCTCTGTTTCCATTCTTAGCATAGATGTGAAAAGACGGGAATCCGAAGTTATTGCCGCACGTCTTGGCAATTGTGTAGGTGCAGGTCCCTTGGAAATCGTACTTGTGCTTATCAAATGTATTGTAGTGAGGGTCGCCCCAGATCCAGCAGGTACCGTTCGAAGTTGGTACACAGTGCGGTTCACCATTGATCATCTTGCATTCAAGGCCCTTTTGACACAGGACATGGCTGCAGCTGAGAGGACCTAAGGACCAGATATGCAATTTTAATCATTATGTCAATGGAGGAATCATTATGTCATTAATCATTATGTCATTATGTCAATGGAGGAATCAGATTCAATGCAGAATGTCATTCTATTTTCAGTGGCATTCAGACCTGACTCTGGGCTTTGAAAGTTACAGCCCTCTCAAAGCAGTTTACAGAATCAGCACATTGCCCCCAACAATCTAGGTCTTCATTTTACCCACCTCGGAAGGATGGAAGGCTGAGTCAACCCTGAGCCTGGGAAGATTCAAACTGTCAAATTGCAGGCAGCTGGCAGTCAGCAGAAGTAGCCTGCAGTACTGCATTCTAACCACTGGGCCACCACAGCTCTTAAATATTCCAAATATCTTCCCATTCCACCCCTCCACAAACTTATAAGTCATAAGACATTCTACTCACCTTGCATACTAGAGCCAACAGTCCCATAGCTGTCCTGGCTGGTCACGCCCACAATGAGAAGGCCAAATGGTGAATTTGGATGTTCCACTCTGTAGGGGACAAGTGCCACCTGCAACTGATACAAGGCCCAAGAGAAAACTGTGCCAGGAATCGGAGTCCATTGCAATGTAGGTAGGGGCTGGCCTCCTACTAGCAGCCCATTGATCTGCTGAGTCTCTACCACCAAAATGGCAAAGTTCTTAAAATTAGCCTGGCCAATCACACTATACGTCTGGCTGTACATGCTGGTATCTGGAATCCCTATCAAAAAAGTGTCGTACAAAAGGTTTTGATAAGTAGCGCCCGTGCTATAGAAAAGTACTTGAAAGGGCACATCGGCTTCCACGAATAACGCTGTTTTAGACAACATGTTGATTGGCAGGACTTGCCCACCATTCAGGATTACTGCCTGCTTTTGTGCACCCATTTGGTATTGTATGGCTGTGGTTTGGGAGGCTGAAATAAACACAATGTCACTCTTCGCCTGCCAAGGTATTGGTGGGACTATGTAGTTCTTCCCCCATGCCTTCACTGGTTGGAGCTGCTCAAATACATGGTTACATTTGTTGTATTTCCATGAACAGGTATGACCTGCTAAGACTACCACAGAGGTCTGGGAGACAATTCTGGTGCCGGAAAGATCCCCTGTTCCTTGCAGCTGGATTCCTTGGAAAGCCTGCAGTGTTACGGTGAGTTTACTTCCAGCAGTGTACGTGTTCCCGTTGAAGGTCACCCTGGCCGTCAAATAGATGTCTACCACATTAGGCCCTTCATAAGATAAGACCGCAAACTCCGGGAAATAGCCAGTGGGACCTCCTGTTGGGGTGACCACATAATGCTCAGTTCCTGAAAGGCTCCTAGGAAAGAGTTGTGCAATTTCAGAACTCAGAGGCTTGGAGTTCAAAGAGACCACTGAGATGTCTTTGTCTGCAGAGATGCGCACCACGTTGGGGAACACTTTGCTACCTTGAATTTCGATAGAGGGTGGGAGGACAATGGACTCCAGCTTTCCTTTGTACACGGTAACGGTCTTCGTAAATTCCTTCCCACAAACGTTGCATGACACAGAAACAGTGACGGTAGTCTGGTCAAAGACACCAGTAATTTGAACCTGTAATTTGGCGTTCTGTGTGTTATAATTTTGCATGTAAGCGGTGATAAATTCTCTTCCTATGCTTTGACTCAGGCAGGTCGCTGTGAGGGGAAGATGAAAAGAAGAGATGGGGGGGGGGGAGGGAGAAATGGTTACACTGGATCTGTTCAAGGTCCAACCTCTGTTGTAGTTGCAGCTTCAATCCCATTTTAGCTTCTGTTCCAAAAGAAGGATTGTGCCAAAGGTGTCAGCGTTCCAGAAAACCTCCACTCCAACAAATAACTCCGAGACAAATATCTTCTCAAAAGTTCTGTTTAATTGGATAGTAAACTGGCACATCTGGGGAATCCCGAATCTGAAAGTTCCAGGCTTCCTTGCAATAAGTAAAAAACTACAAATTCACCCCCTTCACCCATCATCGCATCACATGCCCCAATCCCCATTCGTCCCAACTTGAGATTTTCCCTCACCCAGGTGCAGAAATAACATGACCTTGGCTTAGAAGAAGAATGTTATTATGTCTAACCACATACACTCCAAGAAACTCCCCCCTCCCACTTTCCCAAGCTTAAGAATGTGGCAGCGTGGAAGCGTCCAGTGTCAATATAGCTTCCAAAGCTGACAAGAGGTGCTTTTTTTTTTCCTCAAGGGAATTTCTTTTGTTTTTCCTTGAAGACATTTCGCTTCTCATCCAGTTCTGAAGGAAGGATGGCTGACTGAAGAACTGAAGAAGCTTCTTGGATGAGAAGTGAAAACATCTTCACGGAAAAACAACGAAAGTCCCATGGCCTCTTGAAAGAGCAACTTTGGGACAACCAGGATCTGAATGACTGAGAATCTCCATAGACAAAAGAAAGAATTATGAATGGTAATATGAGATTATATGTATGTTAACTGTAATTGTGGACTATGGAACGGATGCACAAAATAATTTGTAGACCAACCGACACATTGGATGTAAATATATGGAATGATATTGATGGTTTTTATGTTTTGTTTGTTTGTTTGTTTGTTGTTAAAAAATCAATAAAATCTTTTTACAAAAAAAAAAATTCTGCTACCTGTTCTCCAGAACTGGTCAGAACCTGCTGAATACCACCTCTGGCTGTATCCATATACCCCATCTCACACATATATACTCCTATTTGACACAGATTGACAATAAACAAGCATGGCTCAGATGGAAAAGAGACTTTGTCTGTGATAAGAACAAGCTAATCCTGTTTGTTTGGTCCAACAGCACATTTCATATCTCAGCAGTCTTCACTGCTACAAGGATTTTGCATCCAAAGAAAAAAGTAAGAGTTCCATTTGCAAAAAGTTGATATTGAATACCCTTTCTGAAGACTTATCAGTTTGCTTTCATTAAACTGTCCAAATACTGATGGGGTAAATCTTCAAATCTCTCATAACAGGTCATGGCAAACTTGCTACTTGTTAATTGATTTGTTTTCTCACCTTAAATTTGTATCCCTTTTAACAAAGATATACACACTACTCACATTTTAGTAGTTTTATTTTACACGAAAGAATGTTGATGGACAAGTAAGACTGCAATGAAATTATTGGAATGTTCCTTTTTGCTATTTTATTTAGACATGGCCAACCAGTCTTTACATGGTAGAGACTCCAAAAGCTAGAATATATGAGTATGTATAACAAACATTCCTAGCCATTCTATTCCAATAGTTTTCCATTTTCTGCTGCTATTGCAAATGTATTGTCACAAACATGCTTAAACGTCATTTAGACATGGTTTGGAACAAGGACTGGATTTATAAATTATATACAGCAAGCCTTGTTTGATCTTCATTACTGTATAGATGGCAAATTCAGCAGGGCTGCCTGTGCAAATAAGCTTCGTCCGCTCATCCCTACTTCCATGGCCCAGTTCCCAACAGAGGTTGGTGATCCCTGCTCTAAGGAATGTGGGATGAAGCGATGGACACTGACTGAACCTTTTGTTCAAGGACTGCAGTGTCTCCCTTATTGCCTTGTTAAATAATTAAGCTAAACTTGCTAATAGTCATGACATGAAGCTTACTTTCCTCTTCCTATTTTCCCCATAACAACAACCCTATGAGGTAAATTGGGTTGAGGGTATGTGACTGACCAAAAGTCACCCAATTGGCTTTTATGGCTAAGGCTGAAATTTAACTCATAGTCCACCACTTTTAAGCCTGATGCCTTAACCACTAACTTTTAGACAATTCTCTGCTGGCACTTCAAGTTTGGAACTGAATGTAATTAGTTCAAGGATTCTCAAACTTTGGAAATGATACTATGATTGTAAAATGATACCTTGAACTAGTTGGAACCTCCTACAAATAAAATTCATGATTTCACTACATGAGTAAGAAATGTTACTTTACAGAAAATAAAATGAAAATTTCCAAACGAAATTTCAAATGACCCCCCCGAATAAAAACTAGTTTAAAACAATATTTTTAAAGGATAGTGGTTTCACACGTTTTGTACAATTCTTGTGAAATTTGGCTTTCTTTTTTGAGAAGCTATTTTCATTCTGCCAATGGGAGAATTTTCTTGGGAAAATTACAAAAAAAAAGAAAGAAAAGGCAAGGATATTTGACTTTTCTAATTATTTCCTTGCCTTATATCAGCATGTCTTAAAATGCTGTAGCTTGCAAAACACTGGTAGTCTATAATAACTTTTGAGTCCTTCCTCCAATGAAGCAACATTGAGATAACAATCAATATCTCCTTCTTGCTATCTCCTTCTTTTGCCAGACTCTGGTTTTGCCTAAAACCAAAAGTGATTTTGTTCCAAGAATGATTCTCAGAATCACTTTGACAATTTATTGAGAAGAAAGGGCATATAAGAATTCAAGAAAATTGAAGAAAAACCAATACATAATGAAACCAATATACCCCCTAAAGTGTATTAGGGCAAAGACATTTAAAAAAAATTAGCTGCCTTTGTGGTGGTATTTCCATTTATAACAAAGAAGCTTGCAAGTAGTTGTTTAAACAACAGCCTTCAGAATAGTTATAATTCTAGAAACAAACTATTTTATCTTCCTTTTCCATCATAATAGCCCCTGGAGAGTGAAGGTAAGGTTAAATTATCAGAGCTTTTCATGGAAATCTGATGCGCTGTTATAGAGTTCTGAAATTATTTGGGTGTTTTCATTCAATATATTTCATCCAACTGGGAAGCGTGTTTGAAAAGGAACATGAAGACATTCTCTTACAACCTGCCATGTATTTTCTCTTGACAAATGTTGACTAATAATACTATCTACCTAGAAAAGGGACACAGTTCCCCCTTCTTCCTTGATAAGAAAGCAATTTTTCTATACTTTGTAAAAAAATTGGGAGTTGTAGCATACGGAAAGAAGTCGCCTTCAAGTAGATTTCCTTTTCATGAAATCAACTTGTTTATCTGTTGAAGGAAAACTGTCATTGTGCAATTCTTGTCATGAAAATCCTCACTCTTTTTTCTTCATTTTCTGTTCAATTCCACTAATGGGATATCAACATATTCAATATATATTGCACGTAATAGAATTCAAATACATTTGAAAATTAGCAATAACTCTTGTATAACTCTTTAAATGTCTTAACTGGCTTGACTCAGATCAGATACTGTCACTAAGAAAAAAGTGTTAACTTATTGTTAATGTCCCCATTCATATACTCCTGGTGTACTATTGGTCTGCCATGATGAAAAAACATTCAGACGTCCCTTATTAGCTTGGTCTAGCTGCCATTGATTTCCAGCTTTAGCCACTGATACTCATTTGGCCTTGAAGATACAGATAGCACTAGAACTTCTTTTTAGCACTCTGGAAGTTCTGTTATGTTCTGATCAATTCACCAAGGAGACTCTTCCCCGAACACATTTCACTTCTTACTATGCTGGCATTTCAAACCTAGATTCTCTGAAGTGAAGAATTAGCTCCTCTAATCTTTGGTACCCCTGGAAAAGAAAACCAATCCTTTTTTTCTTTTGAAAGACAAAGAAAATATTATGATCCTTTGCTTGAAGAGAATGCAACAGTGACCACAATGCATTTGAAGTGTTCTAATATTCTGTTCCACTTGTCTGTTCATCTTAAGAATTATTATGGCAAAACCCTGTGACTAACTGTGAGCTTTGTCTTTGTTTCTTTGCTGTAGCCTTACAGTTATGATTAAGTATACTCTGCTCATTCATTGCTTCTTGAGATACAAGTTTAGCTTATGAAAATGAAGCTGTGTTCTTTATTTGTTCATAAAGCATTATTAATAGCTAGGAAGAAAAAAATGCAAAAGATGCAGTACTGACTATGGCCATACAGAAGATTTATCAAGTAAGTTAAAGCTGGGTCATTCTCTTCAGCATCCTATATGGCTAAAGAAAAGAATTCATTTGAAAAAACCAATGGCATGTCTTTTCAAAATCTCTTATATTTGATTATTTGTGAGTACTTAAACTTTACCACAGGTGACAAAAATGATCCAATAAGGGACAGCATAATAAGTAATACTGCATGTAGTGGCATGACACAAAGAGGATTTTGTATAAAATATTACTGGATGGAGAAGCAGAGAACTGATAATACCAAGAAGGCACAGTTGCTGAGAAACCGGTTTTCAAAATTGCTTAACATATCTAGCCTTGTAGGGCTATTTTCAGAAACACTGAATTCCCAACAAGAAAATATAATGTCTAATCAAAGCAATAGAGGAAGTAAGAATGTTTTTCCTTATCTGTATCTAACAGAAAATCTGCTTGTATGTAATGTTTAGATTTCAATATGTATCACATATTATTTTATGTTATATATTAAATACCAGCATGACTGAGTAGAGTTTTAAGGCCCCTTCTTTCCATTCAATTGACTAAAATGTTTCTGCACAGTCTGCAGCCATATGTGATTTTGTATTAATTTTTAAATACCCATAGCAGTGTAGCTGAGACACACACCATGAACATAATATTCTGGTAAACTATTTGGATTTTAATACTTATTTAAAATTATACTCATTACTATGATTATAAACCCAAGTACGGAAATAATCTAAATAGCCTTAAATACAGGTTTATGAAGGTGTATGTTGATATTACAAAGGGCTACTTAATTTTACAAAATCAAAAATATACTAATACAAAACTCAACAATTTTCAATATAATCCACAATACGGCCACCCATCCCAGGTCTCTTTTATTTTGTAGCATAATGACTCATTTTACTGCTGTGTTAAAGATGGAATGAAATATATTCATGGTGGTTCAGCCCAACCAACTTCTGCAGTCACTGCTGGACAGAATTTTGAAAATAAAAAGTATGGCAATTCCTCTAATGGAACTGTCCTTGCCTCCTTGTAAACTCAATGAGGCATACAATATTGCCAGGTTTCTGGAAAAGAAGTAGAAGAGGGAACCTTAACAATCCCTCAAAACTGGCATCAGAGTTGTAAGGCCTTTCACATGAATGGAAATTGTAGTAACCATGTGCATACATAAACATAAGTAAGGTCTTCATTTGAATACTTCTATTATGATGAAGGTCCAGGAGTATGTTAGTCTATCTTATAAGCTTGAAGATAATTCATCAGTTATCATGCAGGCCTGATGGCCTGTGGGGCAGATATGTCATGTGCAAGCCATGCCCTCCCTGGCCCCTCAAAGGCAAAAAATGTTGTGATGTGTCATGACCCCATCCTATGACACGATTGGGTTTGATACCTATAAACTAATCTATCAGTTCCTTTGTGACTTTTAAGTAATTTAACAAATTTTAAAAAAATTAAAATGAGTTCTCCATACCTACTTTAATTTTCTTCTCCTAAACTCCTTAAAGTATAGTGTCTGCAAAAGTATCTAAAATGGAAGAGAAAAAAAACCTCAAGACCTTTCACTAAACCTGACAACCATCCAGCCTTGTCAGTTATGGATTACTGAGATATTCTAAGGCAGTATTCCAGAGTGAATAATAATTTAACTGTACTTTGTACCTTAAAGATCAGAATCAAGATAATGAAATATTAGTGGCACAAGTCTCTAGTGGCACTAGACTTATGCATTAATAGCATTGGTTATGTCAATATAAAATATCATCATAAAAATAGTAATAATTCTATCACACCACATTTAATCAATTGCAGTACCTTTTCTAACTCACAAAAAGGATGTTCTTTTCTGAAAAGGACATTAAACTAAAGAATTTGCCCAGAGGATAAAGGCTTTCTTGTTTTAAGCCATAAATCTCAGATGTTTTCTAGCTGTGCAGAAAGATCTCACCTGGGACTGTATTGCATTAGCAGATTAATTGGCTGGGTGTGAACAGTACTAAGCTAAATGCTATTTGTTTTTGGATTAACAGGATGTGTGAATACAATTGTGATTTATAAACCACAGCTTATGGAATATTGTATTGTACCTGGCTGGAGTTTGTGGACCAAGTAAAAATCAAAGTGGATTTAAGAACAAATGCATATCAAAAAATGCTAAGCACCGTTAATGAGTGAGTAGTATTCATTTTGACAGATTTCTCATCTCACAGATTTAAGCCCATTACGCTGAATAAAGGTCATGTGGAAACTTCACAGAGTTGTTGTGGGGAAGGACATTTCCATATCAAGAAGAAACATGGTTATGGGATAAAAGGGTGTCCCTCTCTCCCCACTCTCTGACTGCTAACAATAACATAGTGAAATGAACTTGAAGAAATCTGTGCTGAAGGCATGAAAATAATTGCTCATGCAGCACGACTATGTCTTTCACAGATGCATTATTTTATTATTCAAGGGGATTAAACTGTCTGATAAGCCAGGTAGTTAGCATGAGTCCTGCCAGGGTCATGCATCTGTGTAATTGAGAACACTGTCATTTTCTTGGCATGTGCAGTTGGTCATTATTCTCCAAAATGTATATTGAGATACAAGTAAAGGCATTTTGGTGACTCTGATGCTAAACATCTCTTATCTACCAGTTTAAGAAAGTTTATACTATACTCAGTGGTTATACTAGTAGAACTATTTCTTCTGCAGAAATTTTGCAAATACAACCCAACTGCAGATTCTCTTCCCAACAAACATCCCATGTACCAGCATGAAATATGAACCCAGGAATATTATACTTTTTACTTTGGGATAATAAATCCTATCTTTAGTACCATATGTTATTTTACTACATAAAATGTCTCCGTATATATTTAATAATGGAAGGTAAAATTCAAACCAAGGGCCAGGAAAGATCAGAGCAAAAACTAAATTTGATGTAAATTATCTCTATTTTAAATAAACAAATACGTAGATAGCCAGCTACACAGCCTTGATTCACAACGATCAAAAAAGCCAGAGCTGAGAGGTTCTTTAGAAATGATTGCCCTTGGAAACAAGAACTAAATTATAATGGAAGCAGAAGCTCCCATCAGATGCAGGCTGAGGCATCTTATTTTCAATACTTGCTAGTTCAAAATATGTGACGATTGGCTGGTTTCAGACATTAAGTAACTGTGATGTTTTCCTCACATTTTGAAGTTTAAAAATAAAAACTGAAGGGCCTATTTCTCCAGGGTTACTAATGAACCTTGCGGAGATTAAAACATAAAATATTCTTGCCTCCAGCTGACACAGACAGCTATTTGTAAACATGTATACCTATTGCTTCTCACAGAAGCAATTGATTTGTTTTTATGCAGAAGCCAATTCACAATTGGCTTTCAGACAAGTTATAGATCTACAGTGTTGTTACAAAGAAAGATTTAAATGCTGGGAATAGAAAGTACTAACAGTTCTGAAGGTGTAATTGACTGCTCTTCATAGGGCACAGACAATGAAGTAGCTGCTTACTATGGAGAAACAATGATAAATTCTCAGATTTTCAATAGAATCCAGGCACTGATTTCCCTTCAATTATACTGGATCTAAACAAGGCAAACTGCTTTAGCCAAAGAAGTGAAGTCTTCCCAGAGTAAAGCCCTCTAGGAGAATGAAATTCCCAGGCCTCTGAGCACATGTAGGTAAATCAAATAAATTGATCAGGTAAAGGAAAGGTTCCAACGATGAGCATAGTACTAGAATGTTCTAATGAGCTGCACTGTTTCCCCTAAAGAATGCCTTAGATCATCCCTATCTATATCCACTGCTGTAATGTATTACATTTTGTGAGATATACTTGGTTTTTGGATTACAGCACACAACTTTTTTCCTGTTGAAGGGTGCATCCCTTTCACAGTAACCCTTTAGGAATATCTGCTTATGATGGGTAGGCCCTAAATCAAACAAAGAACCAAGAACCAGAATGGTACAAGATAACTTCATAAACAAATTGTTTTCTTAAGGAACATATATTTAAAAAATTAATATGGAATCTATATCTATATTTGTATTTCTTGAAAAACTGCATTTTCATCAATTTTTAAAATTATATTAATTTTTGTAAACCATGGCTTTTGTTATGAACTGGTTGAAAATTCAGTAATCTCAAACTTTGCAAAGATTTCATGTCTCTTTTATATTCTGTCTGCCACTAACCACTTTCTTGTCAATGATTTGTCATATACATAATCCTGTAAAATAATATATTCCTCTTGTAAGATTTTTCCAAATTATATGGAATAGTCTTTTTTGGAAGTCCTCTTGAGTATAATTTTCAGAATACATATAAAGTAAGGGTTTACACACTCTGAATTTCAGCATCCCTGCTAGCTTTTTCATGCTATGATTATTTCAAAATCATTAGTACATTATTTCTAAGACTCAGTCTTAAAGATACATAATACTAAAAGAAAAATGTTCCCAAGAAAGAATTAAAACTATGTGCATATGAAAAGAATAAGATAATGTATTCAATTAACCTAAACTGAAGTAATTTTTTCATTCCTCACGAGTAGTTTTCTTAAATACATGAGCCTCCTTATTCTGATCTCTATCCATTGAATCAAAAAGAATCAGATTTTTTGTAAAGATGGGGAGAAGATATCAAGTTCTAGCCTTTCCAACAAGATTGTTGCTGTAATAAATGTTACTTCTTCCCAAACAAATCAACTTCAACCACTAAATGCTCAAAACCATTTTCACACTCTTCCACAAGTGACTTGCAATTATCATCCTTGCAATGTTCAATACTCCCCATTAGCCAATCATTGTTTCTTCAGCTTAACCATGGAGGAAAGCAAAGATTGTTTTGCCTTCTATCACTGTTCTTGATTTTAACATGAGACAAAAAAGCTTAGCATTGCTGAGACAAAGGCCTATGTTACTGAACATTTTAAGAACGTGGTGAGGTACCGCAATCCCTTGACTTTAGCAGTAAGGGGAATAAGGCAAATTCTTACCAATGGGAAATCGCTGCCTGGCAGCTTCAGCTTTAATGCTGTAAACTCTCTTGATAACATTTCATCCTGTGCTGCGCTGACATGGAACCCAACAGGCTCAACTGCAGAAGAAGTACTGAAAAGTTGAAATGTTATGAAAACACAGCAGCACTGCATCAATTCAAAGTTAGCTGAAACTGGCTGCTTGGAGAGAGTTTAAAATAGATATATAGCAAATACCTAATTCATAAAATCCCTAATCACTGACACAATGATATATTACAAAAGTTAGGGTTGAAAAGCAAGCAAGTAGATGATTAAGGTCAGGCTGGGATTTTCATTAAGAATTAGTAGTAAAGATAAAAGAAATAAAGGAATAATATGATAAAAAAAGCTGGTGAACAGCTGGGAACTTCACTGGAGCAGAAGCAGCTCCCATTATGAATTCTATACACCAACTCTTTCAGCTCTATAATATTTCATTCATTGATTTTATTGTCAAATGAAAAGGCGCTTGTTCCAAGTGGCATTTAGTGAGACAGATGGGGAAAGACTCAGACTTCATTACTTGGGAGCTTGCACACTGGGTAATGTTGATGGGCAGAAGGCAACAGGGTGCAAAAGTCTACATAATGACAGACTCTTGTTGTTTAATAAAGACATCCTCTTCCCATTCCTACCCTATCCCCAAGTTTTCATTCTTCTTCAGATCCTCATAGCGAGGCGAGCTATCAAGTGTAAACTTTTTTATGGTTTTAAAATGGTAATTAGATTTTGAGAGACTATTTTCTGCAGTGCATTCTATGTCACTTATCAACAGATGCATTTGGATTTGTATATGCGCAGTAACATAAAGGCAATAGCCTGGGCACCATGGAGAGAGTGACTGTGAATTTAAAGGCATTCCTTTGAAAAGAATAATGGTTGAGACATGCACAACTGGCATTTCCCCCTTGGTTGTATTTGTGATAGCCTGAGACCACCACTGTGAAGTGATTCCATGCCACTAGCTATCATATGCAAATTTAAAATAGAGGAGCTTTCTGGAGTACATTTCAAATGTTGTATTGTATTACCGAAAACACTCAGCCTATTATTTCTTAGTTCATGTATCAAATTGCTTTGTATTTTTCTAGACTTGACTTAAGACTTAGGACTCAAAAAAGTGTTTTATTTCAGGAAGAGCAAATTTGGGGAATAGTAAACAATTGTAAGGTACAAAACAGCATAATAAAAGGGAAAAAAACCCAAAGAAAACTAATTCAAAAAAGAGAAAAATGATAAAGGTGCAAACATTGTGAAAAAGCATTAAAATTGTTTTTCATATTTTATATTCATACACACCTGCTAATAGCAAAAAATGAATTATTTTTTATGTTAACTATTCTACTATTCTTGTGAAAAATGGAAAATATAGTCACATTATAATTATTTACTAAGGCTATTGTATAATCCTTCTAACCTTCTGAACAATTTTCTACCAAAATAAAATTTGACAACACACTATAAAATCTTTGGATAATATAGTTACTTTTTAAACGGATATAGTATTACTAATGAATTGCTTTTCTAGTCATTTTTTGTCTACTTCTGAAGTAGGTTTGAAGGGAATTTTAGAATATAAACTGTTCTGCATTGATACATCACCTATGAAGATCAAATATTTAGAACAGAATATAGAATACACAATAATAGAGTTGGAAGCGACCTTGCAGGTATTCTAGTTCAACCCCCTGTTCATAAAAACTTTCTCATAGTTTTAAAATACTTTCAAGATCATTTGCCACATTTAATATAAACATTAACTATACTGTGTACTTTTGATTTTTAAATATGAATATATATCATTTTTCAAATATTGAAAATATTCTTGATTGATAAATATATACTTAAGGGCTCTGATTCAGGACATGAGGAAAATTGCAACTTGGCATGTAAGTTTAGTATATCATACTGAACGTATTTTAATAAATGAAATGGATGAAAGGAAGAAAAACTGGTAGTAAATTTAAATGAAAATATTTGATATTTTGAAGTAGTGCTGTGTATAAGGGATGTGTGTGTCTCCTTAGTTGTTTCATGCATATATGGATATATGTATAACAGTTGATTGTGCTATTATTAGAGGTGTATTGGTTAGGGACATGCCTGTATATTTATTTTTGTTACAGGTGATATTATATTGTTGATGAGAACCAGAATGATTTATAGTGAATGTTAGATTGTATGATGCAGTGAGAGAACATGGATCTGAAATTTAACATTTTGAAAGCCAAGGCAGTTGCATTTGACAGAGAAGATGAAATGAATAATTGCAAGTTATATAAATGAAGTATGAAAATTTATACGAAAAGGAATAGTAGAATGTTACTAAAAATGCAGATATATTAAGATGTACAAATGCTTTAAGAAAGATAGTGAGTAACACAGTGAACAAGAAAAGTAAATGCTTGTTATAATGGCTATGTTTAAAAGTGATTCTACCTGTCATCCAATATGAGGATGAAAATTTGATATATCAGGATAAATCCCAAAGTTATGTGGCATTTCAGTGCAATTAAAAAAACAAGATAAATGGGTTCTAGAATAAAGGGATGCTGAATGAATATGAATTAAATACAAAAGTGAATAACTAGAATAAAAATAACATGCTGAGATGGTTTGATCATACTGAAAGAGTAAATAAGGACGAAATCACAGTGTAAATATATGAAGTGAAAATTAATGTGTTGAGAGGAAGAGAAAGACTGAGAACATTAAGGTTACATGGAGTTCATTTTCTAAAAGA
The DNA here is from genome assembly GCA_032468175.1 of Toxicocalamus goodenoughensis. NCBI lineage: Eukaryota > Metazoa > Chordata > Lepidosauria > Squamata > Elapidae > Toxicocalamus > Toxicocalamus goodenoughensis. The sequence continues at coordinate 28,013 of JANHFN010006595.1, read as the reverse complement.
AAGATTTGTATCAACTATTTATGGATACAATAAAAGCAAGGATCATTTTCAAGGATCGTAAATGGAATTCATGTAAAGTAGATTTTATTAGATTTCTTTTCCTTTTCTATCTTTAACATTACTTACCAAAAGAGAATATCAAAATAGTAAATCAATATACATTACATACTTATGGATGAGGATCTATGACAATTCACCATGGTCAACTCAACATGGCTAACTCACCATTGGACAAGAGTTACACTAATATCAAAGAAATGATGGAATAGAATTATTAAAGAAAAGATGCAAAAGAAGGGAAAGAATGAAATGTGAATGGCAAAAATTATAATAATTTTTATTTTAAATAATTAAGTAGCATTATTAAATTGTCCTGCAGTGAGTCCCGTGGCTAAGTTGGCCATGGCAAGCTGTCCTGCAGTGAATTGGCCATGGTGAGTTGGCTGCAGCAAGTTGCCTATGGCAAGTTGTCCCGTTTCCTATGGATGTGGCTGCAGATCTGACCTGCCAGAATCTGGACAATCATTAGATGGCAGCCAAGAGATACAAAAAACAACAATCCAGTCATTCTTCTAATTTTATTTTTGGCATGGTATATATGGAACTTGTGAACACATCTTCTGAATTGTTTATCTAAAAGAGATGTTTACTGTGATTAATCTCTTATCCTGTAAAATCCTCTGTAAAGCCTGTAAATTTTCATTACAAATAGCATGTTTGGTATACTGATGAAGACACTTTTCTATATTTAAATAGATGCTCTTGTGTAGTAGAAAATCTATAACCAGGAAATGGTTTGAGTTAATTATTCCACGTTTAGTAGTAGTTATTCCTCACTTAATTGAAACAGTGCATAAATCTATGGTGGGGAGCTACATTTGTCGAAAATATGTTTTATTCAAGCATATGTCTGTACAACTAAGAATTTACATACATCTGAACAAAAGATTTGTGCTAATAACTGACAGGCTCTGGAAATAATTCACAAAATTGATGGAATGTCTTTGAAAAAGGACAATTTAATATCTGAATAAAAGGCATGAAATTCATGCCATTTTTAAGCTTCACATATATAAATAGAAGGCTAGAAATAAATAGTATTTAAAAATATTTAGCTTTGGCTACATCAAACACGCTTGTTATAGCTCATCATTTCTACCATCTGATCATTTTGCATCATCACAATGCTAAATGTAATTTATAAAAAAGCAGCTTATATTAAATCAAATGGAAATGTTCAGCCTGGCTATCTTACAACAGAGAGGACAAGCAAACTAGCCACCTCACTTGGCTGGTTTGCTTAGCATGTGAGCACCTCCTAGCTGATTTTTGGCTTGTTTGAGGCCATTTTCGCCCTCCTAGAGACTTGACCTCCTCTGCAGCCTTGGGAGGCAGAAAAATGGGCCTTCCGGAAATACCGGAAGTGCCCGTTTTCAGCCTCTGGAGGGCCTCTGGAGCCCGAGGGAGGCTGTTTTCACCCCGTTTCGGCACTTCTGGTAATTCAGCTTCCCAAGGCTGCAGAGGCTTCTCTCGAGCCTCTGGGAGTGCAAAAATGGCCTCAAGGGCCAAAAATCAGCTGGGAGGTGCATGTATGCATAGTGTAGGTAAGTTTGGCTGGGGCTCGCATGCCTGCACAAATGACTCTGTGTGCCACCTGTGGCACGTGTGCCATAGGTTCACCATCACTATACCATTTCAGACAAATTGCTCTGCCTTTCTCTAGTGCTGATCTCATTTTTAAGAAATACACAGCAATGATGCCCGGTTGGCTAAGTTATCCCAGCGTTCCTTCAGCATTTTTTATTCTGGAAGTGAAAATAAATTGAAATTAAAAATGAAAATAAAATAAAACAAGTTTTAACCTTATGACCTGAATAATATTCTCAAGATAGATTCATGAGAGAGCCATGTACCTAGCATGAGGTATTACTAGGGTCAGGGTCCTAAACCTCCTGTTCAAGGAATGTACAGGGATTAGATTTGCATCAAACATTTGTCTAGACTAAGATGGAGTTGGGCAATTTGAAGTTTGATCAGCATGCTATTACATTAAACCAATAGCATATTATTTCAGCAGTTTATAAAGTGAACGTAGGAAATGTGTCTTGTTTATCTGGATTTAGGTGTCAGTCTATTGCATGAATCCCGCCAACAAATGACTCATCAGGCTTGCTGCAGTGAGAATTATACAGTGCAGCACAAAAGGCTTTATTCCACTGTCAAAGTTTTATAACGAGCCTCTAAACCATGTGAGGTGCCCAGATAAACTATGGGCTGAAATATATCCAAGTTGTCTATTATATTTATGACATAAGTAAATAAGCATATTAAGATGAATAAAAAATGGTCAGGTCCACTTTATAGAAGACAGCCCTTTGGCTTTAAGGCGACAATAGTATTAGTGTTGCCCATCAGTGATTAAATAAGCTCACAGATCATCTGATTATTACCATAGTAAGACATTTAGTTCTTTTCATTTATTTGTATCCATACTTATGGGCAGCATGGTGACTTAGCAGTTAAGAGCAGTTAATGTTTTTTGTTCTTTGGCTTTTTGCTTTTTGGCCCTCAGTTTTTTCTGGATTATTTGATTTTTTGATTTTTTAGACC
>JANHFN010006595.1:0-16510 GCA_032468175.1 Toxicocalamus goodenoughensis | reverse complement strand
TCTCAAATTTGCTTGCCGTGAGTCTGCACTGAATTTGCTTGCAAGCAAACCTTCAGTCCTAAGGGAGGTTCAGCTGTACTTAAAAGCAGAGCCAAAGATCTAAAGACTAGCTAGAAAGCAAGAAATCCAACCATTTTCTGCTTCCTAGCTAATCTAAATCTCCCGGCACAGCAGAACAGATGATGGTTGGAAAAAGGAAAAATAACAATTTTAGCAGGCAAGTTTGCTGGGTAAGAAGTGAGTGGGTGGGGAGCGTTCCTGCGGGCCATGTGGGTGGTGCTGCCTTGTGTTTCTGGGCAGCCTGGATTAATTGCTTTGGGGGGGTGCTCTGGGGGTGAGATTTCTCTGCGGCCCACCAAAATTTTCTCAAGTCCCACCAATGGGCTGCAGCCCACCAGTTGGTGACTGCTGCTGTAGTTGTAGTAGTAACCCATGTCAATTCACTGATTTACAAAATGTCAATATTCACTCTTGACATTTCTTTCTTGATAATATCAAAGATGCCATCAATCATAGTTGTGATATTCCATATATCAAATAGTTAGCATATCTTGCAGCAATGATTGTTTTCCGCTGTACACATCTGTACACATATGCTTTTTTTTAATTATATCATAAGTACCTGTGTTGCTTGTATTTGCCCCCTGTATTTTCCCAGTAGCTCATTAGATACCTCACTTTCTAATGTCATGTTAATATAATCGTAGAAATGTATGTTCATTTGTTTTTTTCTTCTCCAATTAATCATATTTAGTCTGAACTCACACATTTTCTATCCATAATGATCATTCTGCATAGGATACGAAGGGATGTTTTTGTAAAAATAATTGCCATATGAGAAAGACAAGTTTAATCCTTTCTTCCCAACCCTAAGTTCCTGTGGAAATCTGCCTTCCATTATGGCAATTAAACTTAAAAAGAAATCTAGTCTTGGCACAATGGAAGTTCTCCTTGCTCCAATATTTAAGCAAGTGAAACTGAGGAAACTTTTGGGAAATGATGTACATAGGGAAAGCTTCAATTTTCTATTCCAAAACATTTCTACATAGCACTAATAAAACTTAGAATAGGAGCATCCAATCTCCTGTCTTGGAGATCTGTTAAATGGCTGATGTAGAGGAATGAACAGTCACAAAATATCTATGACCTTGAAGGCAAACAAGTATCACTTTTTCTGGATGCTAATAACAAGATGTTGTGCTCTGAGACTTGGGTCTTCAGCCGGGGGCTCCTAGCAGGCCATGATGGTTTAACTCACCTCCGTCCAGGCCCGCTCCGCCCACACGGCCTCCGCCGCCATCTCCTCCGTCTCCTCCTCCTCCTCCGGCCCAACCCGGTAGAACCCCCAGGGCCCATGATGGTCCCGGGCCCTCCTCCCTACCCGGGCTCCGGAGAGGAGAAAAGGTGGATGGCGAGGCGGCAGGCGGCGGCCAGGGCAGCTGCGGCAGGCGGCGGCCGGGGCAGCTGCGGCGACAGCGGTGATTATGTCTCAGTGTGTTTTTATGGATCAAGCTGGTGATTTTGCTTTTCTGGAAGCCATTAGCTGTCAGTACTTTAGTCAGGGTGCATAGTTCAGTCTTTATGTGTGTCTCGTCTGCCAGGGGTTTGGTTCTGGCGATTAGTGTTTTGTCCGTGGAGTTTATCTGTGCTGGGTGGTGGTGGGATTGGACGTTGAGGTAGCGGTTGGTGTGTGTTTTCTTCTGGTGTGTCCTAGTGTGCCATCTGTCTTTTTGTAAATTAGTACATCTAGGAATGGTAGTTGATTGTTTGTTTCCATTTCCATGGTGAACTTGATTTTGGGGTGTGTGCTGTTTAAGTGTGTTGGGAAATTGTTTATGTTTTCTTTTCCATGGGGCCAAATCACAAACGTGTCATCGATGTATCTTAACCATAGTTTGGGTTTGTGGGTGGCATTAGCCAGGGCTCTGGATTCAAATTATTCCATGAACAGGTTTGCAATTACGGTGACAGTGGTGATCCTTCAATTTGCTTGTATCTTTGTCCTTTGTATATGAAATATGTGTTGGCTAAGCAGTGTTCTGCTAGTTCCATGAGGTGTTTAGCTGGTTGGTATTTATTTTTGATGATTTCCAGAGTTTCTTTTATCAGGATTTGAGTGAATAGTGAAACCACGTCGAAACTTACAAGCAGATCTTCTTGTTGCACATGTAGATCTTTGATCATTTCCAAGAAGTGGTATGAGTTTTGTACTTGTGAAGCTGCTGCTTCAGCATGGGGCTGTAGCTGCTTTGCTAAGTGTTTATCTAGGTTTTGTAGTGGTGCTCCTCTGGAGCTGACTATGGGTCTGAGAGGTATGCCTTCTTTGTGTATTTTTGGGAGGCCGTATAGTTTGGGGCATCTGGAAGATTTTTCTCTTGGGATGATCATCTGTTGGATCTCTTTGCTCATGTGGCTGGTTATAATTTTCTTCTTGGTTATTTTTTCCAGATATGTTGTTGGGTCCATGTTTATGGGTTTGTATGTGGAGTCTTCGAGTAGGTCTGTCAATTTTGTTTCGGATGCAGTAATAAAGCTGCAAACTCTGGCCATATTCTTGTATAGCATCCTACCAATGGTACATGAAACAACAAAATAGTTATTTTCACAGTCTCACCATTCCAGAGTCAATTTTCAGGATTTACCGATACAATCTTCAGAATCTCTTTGGGGCCGAGCTGGGCTATAGCAAAATTACATTAATTCATAAACTTAAGATGTAGATTCTACTGAGCCATTCTGAAATTCCAAATATAGATTTTCAAAATAGAACTGAGTTCTCACGTTAAGTATTTCATAATAATACATTATATCTAGTTTCATGAGCATAGCAATTAAAATGGTGTTGAGTAGGATCTCTGTTACTTTCTTCTAGTGTTATGTTCTAGACAAATGCATTAACTTTTATTTTAAATCCTCTAGCATTAGGGTTAAAAGAATAATCAAAAAGCACAACTACAAGTTACTTTAGCTGAAAAATAATATATTCTTTCAAAAAAGTAATTGGTAAGCTGGAACAATCCTGGTTTTAATTGAACTCTCAGTTTTGGCCTAATACTAGTCTCTCATTCATTTTGATACATTGGATACTTTTTCCTCAAAGATAATTTGAGAGCAATTTCATATGTAAAAGGGGTTATTTTTAGCTATTAATATGGTCTTGGAAATGGGGAAGCAATAAGAAAATTAGGAGGAAATTTTGAAAAGAACAGTGTTTTGAAGGGGAAAACATCAGAAGCTCCAAATAATTCCACTGATTGGAATAAGTTGAAATGGACAGAAATTCTAGCAGCTTTCAGAAAGTCTCTTATTCTAGGACAATAAAGAATACAAACAAATAATATTCTGCAAAATAAAGAACATTCCTGGAATCTCTGCTATGCCTATCCTTGACTTCACCTATCCTAAAAGGCTGATTCTATCACGCAACTGGAGGTCTTACACTTATTGAGTGGCCAAAGAGCTTGTGTGCTAGTTGAGAGTCCTTCACAGCAACATCACAATTCCCTCTGCCTGCACATCTCCTTGATTCCCATTATTTAATTAAATTTCTAGGGAAGTCATCATAGGGGAATTCCTATAGGGTCTTAAAATAGCAAAGCTGCCATAATTGTTAAAGAGCCCTGTCCTTGAGAATTTTTTAAATTTACTTTTCAATCCCACCCTTATTATTTTTATAACTAATTGCTAAATAATTATTTTCTGGGCAGAAATTTAGAGAAATCATGCACCAATTCTCTGCCTAGAAATTGGTTAGACATTTTTCAATTTCTTCTGTAAAATGCTCCAACATTTTAACCAAAATATTCAAACAAAATTCTTTTAACTGCAGAAGAACACAGTGTGCACAGGTTTAACCCTTTATTTCTAAATCACAATATTTGATTTCAACTTTTTTTTTAATTAGGAAAAGAGAATGAAGCAAAGGTTTCATCCCCAGCTATTTTCTTCCATCATTAGTACTAATTACATCTTCATTAAGAAACTGAATAGCAACTGACAGTTATTGAAGTGCTAATTGCTTTTAATTTTATTCAACTCACTGCCTGCACTAAAGCAAGGAGGACCTTATACAGTATTTAAGAACTTCCTCAAGCAAGAAAAGGAAGAAAGAGTATTACTGGATCTGCTTGAAGAAGTGCTGGCTCTTAACTTCAGCTAAAATTAGAGAATAAATGAGGTAACTTTTTACAGATCCCAAAAGACTGTAGAAGAAAAGTGTTTAATAATTGTCTATATTAGGTAAGTACAACAAGAGAAAAGATACACAGCAAATTCAGATTGCTACTCATAACTGAATATGATAGCTAGAAAATAAGATGACTGGAAATAATATTGTGGAAATACTCCATCACATCAGGAAGAAATTAATTTTGGTGAAAGTTATGCTATGTTCACCATGAGATCATCAGTGTACTCAGCTATATATTTCATTCAAGTGACAAGTAGAAGATGCAGCTGAAATTCTGTCCTAGAGACTGGAGGTTGTTAAAGTCTGAATGAGAATAAATAGTCAGTCTCAATCCCAAAAATATAAAGTAATTGTGGGTCTGGAAATGAACAGAATCCAGTGATATTCTACCTGTTATCCCAGATGGGCTTGTGCTGCCCAATACAGAGTTTACTTCTATTCTAAGAGCCTCTTGGGTTTGATGGAAGAAAATAGTAAGGGATGAAACCTTTGTTTCCTTCTTTTTTTCGAATAAAAAAAAATACTTGTATTTGATCAATGCAAGTAGTAGTTAAGGAGCTCAGGAGGATTTTGTAGAACTCTATCTGGGACATGAATCATGTTATTTCTAGACTGGGAAGCTTGACCACCTTAGTTTGATCACCTCATACCTGATCACCTCTAAACTCTATTATTGCAATGTGCTCAATTTGGGAATATCCTTGAAAATCAGTTAGAATTGATAGCTACAGCATGAGTTCAGATCTGAATCCAAATCTGTCCATTCCTAAACATGATTACCAAACAGTCTTAAGGTAGTTATATCACCAGGAAAGCTTAATAGACATCCAAAGTCTCGATCAACAATAAAATCTCACAAGCCTAAAACAGACAAACAAACAAACAAACAAACAAAAAAGTGTTAGAGAACTGTCAGGGATGGGGGAATTTGAAAACACACACTATCATCATAATGATTTTGGAAACTATTAGCATCATTATCTGTGCTCCTAAATCAAGGGTCTTCAAACTTGGCAAGTTTAAGAACTTGTGGACTTCAACTCCCAGAATTCCTGAGCTAACATGACTGGAGGAGGAATTCTGGGAGTTGAAATCTACAAGTCTTAAAGCTGCCAAGTTTGAGGACCCCTGTCCTAGACAATGAAACATAACTTTGAGAGGGGAAAGTTTTTTTTTAATTGTGCATTATATAAACAAAGCACGAACCTATTAGGAAAACAGCACAATTATTAATTTCAGTAAAGCTGTAATATATAACTACTTCAAATCAGTTATTTATGAACCCACTTTTACTTGTTTACTGAATTAATATGAAGATTTTAAAGAATCTGCACAAAAGTGCATCCAAATGCATATTTTTCAATGTAATTAATGAAAATATGCATTTTGAAGAAGCATGAAATGCCATATGTTCTGATCAGTATATTAATCTAGGACCGTGATAAGTGAACCCATGGCACACGTGCCAGAGGTGGCACGCAAAATCCTTTTTGTGGGCATGCGTGCCGTTGACAGCTGCTTTTTTGCTTTTCGGCGTGAATATGCACTCTGGCCAACTGGTATTTGCAAGCGCCGGAGTGCCAAAAAATGGCCTGAAAAACGGCCCCAAAATGGCCTGAAAGCACTCCCAAAATGGCCAAAACAGTCAAAAAACAAGCATGTGTGTGCCAGCAAGCCGGTCTTTGGGTTTCCAGTGCTCCAGCATGCTCACATGCATGCATGTTCTGGTTTGGGCAATCTGTGCCAAAAAGGTTTGCCATCACTGATCTAGGAGGTAGGGTTCAAATGAGTTTATGTTGAAATTTGCAAATATCATGCATCTCTCCTTTGATATACTCCTGTAGTGCAAATCGTACTCTTTATGGATCAGGGAAACTTGATTTAAAAAAAAGTCTAATGCAATAGCCATATCAAACCCACAGAAGTAGTGAATAAGTGCTAAGTAAATAAATTAGCTGTTTTCCACTGCTAAGTCTCTGAATTGCTCTCCCCTTGCTTCTCATGCTAGAGATGAAATTGACATTTCAGCAACCTCTCCACTGATGCTTATCTCCCACAGCATGTCCATCTAAGTCTAATCTAAGATTCTAAAATGATTGTATGCACAGGAAGAATGGACGATTGTTACCTAACTGTCCATTAAATGAAGACCTATGAGCTTCAGTAGGAAAATTCCACTCACAACAGATTAAAGTATAAGAAAGGATATTGCTAACAAAATGCATTATTGAAGGTGACATAGGCAGTTCTACAACTTAGGTAGAAGGATAATACTGGGAAATGATTTGTAATAAATGCAGCCAGTCAGTAAGATTAATGATGGCAGAAATAATATTGCACAGTGGTTAGTCTTCAATAACTTAAGGGTAATAGAAATTAATTTAAAGTTGATTAAGAAAAACAAACCTCTTGCCTCAAATATGAATACTTGCTGAAGCATTCACACTATGTGAACTCAGAATACAACCAATTAAGAAGTGAAATGAGAAATATACACCAATAATTAATGAATGTTATATAAAGTCCAGAGAGATGGTATTCCACATGGTTCTGACCAGTTCTGGAGAACCGGTAGCGGACATTTTGAGTAGTTTGGAGAATCGGCAAATACCTGGAGATTTTACTGTATCTTTCCCCTGCCACGCCCACCAAACCATGGCCACAGAACCGATAGAAGAAAAAATTGAATCCCACCACTGATATAGCCCATAAATCATTACACCGAAGTTCATATTTTCATTATCCAATGGACTGAATTTTCTTTCTTTCTTGCCTTTTTAGCAATATAAAATAAAAAGAAACAAGATATATTATATTGAAGATAACTGTGTATTGAGAGCATACTGAGAGTATTTACACCAAGACAAATTCCTTGTGTGTCCAATCACACTTGGCCAATAAAGTATTCTATTTATTCCATTCTATTCTGTTCTGTTCTGTTCTATTCTATTCTATTTAATATTACTAAACTGTATATCATGTAAATTGTTTAATTTAATTAAAATAAGCAATTTAGTTCATAAGGCATTGGGTATATATTCTATATATTATTGATGAAATTCCAAATAAAGCCAAATAATTAAACTTATACATGACTGCACTATACAGATATTTCACATATAACATTTTCTTTCTCTCTATCAAAGCAAGTTTCAGCCACTTAAAAACCCTGCTTTTCTAAATGCTAAATAAAATGGACTTAATTATCGCTTGCCCAAAGGTTGCCCTTGCCTATATGTAAATATGACAAACCTCATCTAACTACAGGTAGTCCCTGGTTAACAATGGTAATTGGGACTGAAATTTTTATTGCTAAACAATGTGGTTGTAAACCATAGTCCTGGTTGCCATCCTTAACTGAATCACACCAGATCCAAACCATTCCTGACAATCTCTCCCAGCCATTAGCCTGTGTAAGGTAAGGGACTGCCTTTTCTGCTACGCCAACCACCCTACTTCCACAGGCCCTACGGCTATGTGCTCCATTGGTCCTGCTGGCCTCCTGCCCTACCACCTCCAGCTGACCTTAACTATTTTTTTCCTTCCTGTTACCAATGAAGCACATCTGTCAAGCCCTTCATAAGGCAGCTGCAGACTGTGGCAGGCCTTTTTTTTCAAGGCTGTATGCATCCTATTCCAAATTTCATGCAGCCTTCTCACAAGGCTTTGGAGCAGCTGCCTTATGAAGGTCAAGTGCACATTTTTAGCAAAGGACAGCAGACCAGCAAGATGGGTGGAGTGCAAGGTGAGCAAAGTCTGGGTGTTAGGGTCAGCTGAAGTCCTGGGTAGAGACATCGGAGTGCAGGGTGGGAAAAAGACAGAGCTCTTGGGGAGTCAAAATATCCCTATGGTTGTAAGGCTGGAGGGCTGCAAAGTGCCTGAATTTTGATCATGTGCCCATAGAACAGGGGTGTCAAACTGGCAGCCCGCAGACCAGATGTGTTATGTGCAGACCACACTCACCCCAGCTCTGTGAATGGGAAAACATTGTGAAATGTCACATGATGGCAATGTGACAATGCGAGTTTGACACCCGTGCTGTAGAGGCACTGCAATGGTCATAACTTTGGGAACAGGGTATAATAACATTGGTTCAGCTGCTATAACTTTGTATGGTCATTGAACAAATGACCACTAAGTGAGAATGATATAGTGGAACCACCAGCTGAAGAGGAAGGGGCCCCACCAGGGTGAGTAAAGAGACATTCAGCATAGAGTCTGTTCAGGGGAGGACAAACACAGATCAAATATCTTCTGTTTCCCAAGGAAGGAACACAATTTGGAAAGATTCTTGTAATATAAGTGATCAACAATAAAAAAATCTATTTGAGTCTATCCATGAGTAGTTCTGGTTACTTGTGCCTGACAAGTACCTGCATATAAAAATTCTGAGCAATTTATTTAGTTGCCATTTTCTCATTATTTTTTGAAGTTCCTAAATATAGTCTGTCCTGTAATACTATCACATTTATCAGGGAGGAAGTGTCTTCAAGTTAATAAAGTGTAATGGTGCAATCCTATGCATATTGACTCAAAGATGAGTCAATATGCATAGGATTGCACCATTATACTTTATGATCTGCTAGGCTAAACGCTGATCCAATGACTAGAGGAGAATAAAAGGGTAAAACCAGAAAGCCACTCTTGGAATAGGTAAAAAAATGGAAAGTATTTGAAATATTACCAATGAGGATTATCATGATGGTACAGCCGTCTACAATTTGCAAAGCTGTGCATTACTGACAATACAGACCCAGTCTGAAACAAAGTTATTTTGTAAAGAGCAAATTTTTCAAAATTGGCAATCTTATAATGTACACATCTACACTCCCAGAATTCCCAGACATAATTTCCAAAGCAGAAAACACTGCTGTAGAACAAACTTGTATGATTATCAATATTGACTTTGTTAGAGAAAAATATAATTGGACAGAATTGTTTAGAATTCAATCGTATTGATTAGGGAGACTGAAACTGTTAAAGAAAAATGAAATTACTATTATGAAGCACTGTTTTTGTTAGGGGGATGAGAACTAAATTCAATTACAAGTCGCAATAAAAAGGATGGAGAAAAGTTGTTTGGATTATATAATGAGTTCTGTGCTTAAGTGAAGATAATGCACTATAATTTCTTGAGCATTTCCATCAATACTGAATTAACCTTCCTTTGGGAGCTTGTATCCAAGGGATTCAGGAAAATCTACACTGGCTTAATTTCATTACATATATTTCAGAAAGAATGTAGGAATATTCTGAATAATAGCTTCAAAGAATGTGTACTGGGAGAAATAAAAATCAATAGATTTGGAAAAGATGGCAAATGAGGACATCTTTCAAGAAATAACTTTCTTCTGATCCATCACTTTTTAAAGCAACACTTTCAAAATCAAAATGGGAAGAATATATGGTTTGTCATCTCTTTTTTTCCCTCTCATTTGTTCAAATTTTTGCAATTCCATTCTATTCTTGCAAGGAAAGAAATGATATAAAAAAGTTTAATGCATTATCATGAATCCCTTATTCAAGTAAAAAACAAAACAGAGGAAAGGAAATATTAGCAGTCTGTTTCTATGGAAATATAAAACAATGTTTCCTGTAGCTATGGCAACCAAGCCTTTAAAAAGCAATAACCTAACCGTCAAAGAATACTGGTGCCCATATATCATTACTTTTGATGATTCCAAGCCATGAATCAAATTATTCCTTTCTTCTAATCTTAAATAGATTCTTGGCAAAAATTTGGGATATACGGCTAGGTTCTATTTCATCAATTTCAAGCTACAGTATTGGTAGAAAATGTCATGGCAGCTTAACAAGAGGCTACAGATGGTCCTCAACTTACAATGGTTTGAAGATATGATGGTCTCAGAAAAAAAATACTTACCATGAAAATTCTTGCAATTACAACCAGTGTACCACTCTTACGTGATCACAATTTCAGCACTTGGCAAACTGGCTCACATTTACAATGGTTACAGCATCTTCTTTGATCTTGCATGATCACAATTCGTGACCTTCTCAGCTGGCTTCCAACAAGCAAAATCTACTGAGAATCAACCATGTGATTCATTTAATGACCATGGCAAAAAATGGTCATAAAAATCACATGGTGACTCCTTTAACAACTGCATCATTTAGCAACTGAAATTCCAATCCGAACTGTGCCCATAGGTAGATGTATTATGAGCAGCAACTGCTTTCTTGGTTCTATTGTTGGTCACTGTACTGTTTCACAATTACTTCCCTAGAAGTCAGTGACCGAGTTATAATGATAATCTCATTTGTTTTTGTCTTAAACTACATCAAATAATTTACATATGAGAGAACTGCATTTATATCTCCTTCTAAAAAAACGATCCATGTTGTAATAAAACAGTGACTTCAAACAGAAACTTTCTCTCCATAATAGCCATAAAACTACTTATTCTGAACCTGCTGGTAGCACAATGAGACCTCTGGGCAATGGAGAATACTTTTAGGTTCCATGGGTAAAGTAGATATGCTCTAATGTACATTTTTATGCTGCCAAATATAATCTTCCATACTGAATTTGAAAAATATAACCCAATCCAGAAGGAACTCTCCACCATGAAGTTTATCATTATAAATAGAAAATTAGACCTTGGAAATATAGAATGTTACTACTATTGCCAAAGAGAACTAAGAAGAGGCCAGGCATGACTTGATAAAATAGGATATCAAGCAATGGTTATGCTTATTTAGTGTGAAAATGTAAATTGCATTGATAGAATGCATGTGATTAGTACCATAATCTTAGGTATGGGAATTTGTCTATAAAATATAAAACTCATCTTTTATCCTATCCCCATTATCCCAAAATAACTCATCTTTTATCCCCAATAAAACATACTGCAAACTTAAGTCACTGACCCAACTGATTGGCAACTCTTCTTTGGTTCTTTTTACACATCAGAGGCAAATAATGACAATAGTTATAAATAACATTGTCAAAATAATGTTCTGATAGCTCATTCCTCCCTATTTATTCCTCTGCAAGGCTTACTGTCCTTTAACTAATTCTGAATTAATTCTGTTAATTGATGCTAGAATATACCAGCTGCAAAGATCTCTAATGAAATCTGGCAGGTTTCTGTTTCTGTTCTGGCCCCAATTGTCCCTTATCTATCAGTTCTGCATCTAAATTATTATCTGTGTTAGACTATGCATTCACCTTCTGTTTATGCACCCAAAGGATGACCAACATCTCTTGTGCTTTGTACCAGACAGCCATGAGCAGATCCTTGCAGATATTTTGTTTTAGTGAGATAAGTGCCAGTATTCTCAGATAACTCACAACTGATAATAGAGCTTCTGGGAAACAAGGTATCAAAGAGATTTCCCACACTGCTAGGCACTAGTGGCATCTTAATTTTTACCTGCTCCTCCTACAAATAATCCTTGCAATATTCTTTCAAACATTCTTCTAAAATGCTTGATAATACATTTCTTTGAAAACAGCATGGAGTCATCTGAACAGATACAATTGAGATTTTTTTTACATTTTGTCCACAGTTTTGCCTTTATGCTGTAACTCAAGGATAAAGCTTTACTATGTTTGTAGTTTTACAAGCAAATACTTTCATCCTGCTTTGCCTTTTGGTTTGAAATGGAAGTAAAATAAATCAGCTACACTGAAAAATCAAAAATATACAGAAGTTGGTTAAAGAAATCAACATCTAGTACCTTTACTATGTTCATCCATTAAAGACTGGGCCTGATATAGTATGCCACTGAAGTATTTTGTAAAGCAGAAAAGGAATAATTTATATATGTATTTGATTTGATTATATATTCTGCTATTCCATCAGGAGTCCAACATGGTTTTACTTTATCTTCATTGCAATCATGTGAGGTAGGTTTGGCTGAGGGATAGGAACTACTCCAAAGTTACCCTTTGAGTTTCCATAGCTGAAGGAGAACTTGATTTTAAGTTGTCATGCTACTGCAGTTATATATTTCAGCACATATAAGAGCAGATTTACACAGATTATTAAAGATCTGTTGGCTGATAGCAGAGTTCATCATATTTCAGATTCTTCTCATTAAAGTGAATATTGTAGTTAAATAAGCAAGAAATGGACTACTTTGTAATTGGTAGGAACTGGAAATTCTAACTTGTGCTTCCCAACTGTCAAGAATGAACTGTGATACCTAATTATAGCTCATGAAAGCTGAAGAAGTACAATACATAAAGTGCATGTACTGTAAATACAATGGATAAAATACATAAAGTTTTTCTGGTTTACTTAAGTGCTTGCCTTCCTGGAAGGAGCTATATGAGATGTGAGTTTTTGGTGCTAATTGACAGGATCAATGCCAGTAAAAACACTTCGCAGAGAAGCCTAGATACATGCAAAATTAAATTGTGCATTATTCTTTGTTTATTGGGAGGAGCTATGCAAGAACAGTCTACATATCTCTGTTTTCTTTCCTTTCTGAAATGGCATATCCTGTGAGTGGGGGAAATGACCAGAATTATAAATAGATAATTGGCATTAAAGCTATATGAACAAGGAAAGAAAGAAGAGGGAGTCTAGCTATTCTGCAAAGCATCTAAGGGCAGGACAAGAAGCAATGGATGGAAACTAATCAAGTTCATTTAGAACCAACGTTAATACACAAAAGCCATATTCTCTTGTGAAAGGTATGCTTTGTAAAGTGCACAAAATCCAGACAGTTTCATGGCCCAGTAACCCCAGTAATCATGGTACTGTTCTCTTTTACAGTGAATGTGGAAGACGTTCTTATGTTTTAGCCTCCAGTCCCTTAATCAAACAAACAAGCAAGCAAGCAACAAATAAATAAACTAACAATGGCCAAATAAGTAACAGCAAAGATCTTTTGTATTACTGACAAGAAAGCTACCTAGATTCTCCTATGCAAAACACCAGCAATTTAACCTGATTTATAGAAGTTGTTCATCAACTACATTACAATGTAGATCAGAAAAACAATGAGTGAGATGTTACTAACAAGTTGAGAAAGCTATCCAAAGTTAGTTTTGTCTAACTGTTGATACTTAGAATTCTGAATAGTAAAACATGCTGGCAATCTCCAAAATCTGTTTTATTATGGATGTATTTTTTTTAAAGAACTAATCACATTCTAACAAGCTTATATGGATTCTACATAGGAGCCTTTACAAATTTCTGGAAATTTTATTTGAATTAGAATGAGGCAATCAGGTTAGGACTGTGTGTCCCTAATTATGGCACCCTTATTTTCCAAGAGCCTTTTATCTTAGTGAGCTGTAAATCTTTTAATTTCCCAAGGACTACAGACATTTTAAAAAATAATCTGTAAACTTCACTTTTTTATTGTCTTCTAAAGTGCTATGAATGTTTTGATTGTTTCTAATGATTTAGAATTATAATTACATTTAAAACTGGCTTAGAAGATACAAAGTATTCCAGTTCTGCTCCACTATTCTTACGTGTAAATTTATAATAAATTTATAAATTTGTTACCTTTCAAAAAGTTCTGAAATTAATACAGTTAATTTTTTCCCAAAATTCTTTTGATTTTTCTTTTTTAACAATGGTTTTGAAATATTTCTAATATAGCTTGCTCAAATGATTTAAGTTGTTCATTTAAATATTTAGCTGAATTCAGCTGATTTGTCCCAATTACACTGACCCATCACACCATGTCAAGCAAAGGGGACATGCTATGAATCCACCAGGCAAATAATTTTGACTGATAGGATCTAGGAGGTGGGCCTTCTGTTAGTTACCCCACCCTTTGGAACATCTTACCTTCAAAGGTGAGGCAAGCCCCCACTCTGTTTTTTTTCCAGAAGAGTGTTAAAATTAGCTCTGCCAATTAGTATGAGGGACTAAGAGTGCACTGAAATCTTGAGGGTGGCTGATAGCTTGAGGGCATTCCTTCTATTTTATAAACTTTTATAGTCTTTTGAATGTTTTAATTTTGATTTTCGTATTTATTTGTAAATTTTCATCTTAATGTAATGATCCTGACTAATGAACCCAAACACATTAGAACTCTGAGGCTGAGATCTTAGATCTTCTTCTAAGAACTTCTTTATTGGGTACATCATATCGGCAAGATCAAATGGAAAACCAACTCTAAATGGTTTCCATGGTTTCAGTATAATTAAAATAGCAAATAACTGCCTCCCCAAAAGTCACAGGTCACGTTGGCCAATTAGGTTAATTGGCAGGCTCTCTAGGCACTCCACCCTGTCTCTATCCACCACCTGTAGAGATGACCTTGGTTCCCATGAAAAAGTTCTGTGTTTGGTCTAGCAATGTATTTCATCCTTCTTTCCCCTCTGTGTGGCAACTTAGAAATAGAAAATGGCGTCCGATACGAAGTTGACATTTGTACTTAATTCTGTTTTTAACTGTGGTTTTAGCCATGTATATATTGTTTTATTATATAGTTGTAAACTGACCAGAGTCATTTAGTGGGATGGGAGGTGTAGGGATTTAATAAATAAATAAAAACATGCATATAATTAACAGAATAAAAAATACAAACATAGGACAGTGTTAGGATTCAGGATTTAGTGACTGTGGTTTAGACAATAGTTTTCCTAACATTTTGCCAGTCACTATGGATGGAACTGTGGAGAAATATCAGGAAATCTTAACACTGCCCAATAGATACTGGCCATAAAAGCTTACCCAGAATGTATGTGTGCTTTTGAGTCAATTTTTGACCCCAAGTAACTACCTGGACAAGTCCCTGTATTTTTCTTGGCAAGATTTCAGAACTGATTTGAACTGATAAGAACTACAGCAAACTAACTCTCACATGAATATAACCATTATTATTATTGATTGTTATATACCCAAAAATATAAAATCGTATCAGCTAGTTCTTTACATGGTATTGACATTGATGCCTATCAAGACCTTGCCAAGAACCTAGGGAGTAGATACCACTAGTTAATGCATAGTCTTTCCATTTTAATTTTCAGATGTTGATATTTTGTGATTTTCTCCAATTCTTTATCTTCTATTTACAATGCCCTGTTACCAGGACATCAATTATCTATACTTTCCCCTTTTCAATCAGTTAAATCTGTGGTTGATATGTTATATGATATTTTATAAACCAAGCTTTTACCAGCCTGCATTAGGAAATCCCACAATATTTCAACCTCCTCATTTTTGACTACTTATCCAACAATATGCTTCCACCAATTATTTAATTTTGGTATGATAATTATTTAAGATGTTTCAATGAATCATTTGGAAATTGTGTTATATTTTTATTTATAATCAGGTGTGACCTTCTTGCATGAGTTGAGGATATTATCTACTGTTTCTTCTGCTTTTTTGCACAATTTGAACTTTGATGACTTTTCAATCCTGGCTAGTTGGAATACCTTGCTCTTGCACAGCCAAAATCAAGCCTTCACTTTCTTTTTTAATGTTCCAGTTGTAAGCCATTATCAGGTTTTATCTTTATCTATTTTCCCCTTGATCTTTTGTAGAAATTGACCATACAATGCTTTTCCTTGCCAATGTTCATATTCATGTTTTTACTACATTATTTCAATACTCACTTCTTGTTTCCAGTACATTTAATAAGTTCCAATTTTTAATTTACATGAATGCTTATTCTTGGCTGTGTTTTATATAATCATAATCATGATACATGCATTTATTCTTTGACAGTTTATTTGGTTTGAAGTAAATGCCTCCATTTTTTCAGGGCAGGTATAATTTATCAATATCCCTACAGGGATTAATACATAATGTGTAGTGATCACACTACACTATTTTTTTTTATCCAAACTATCCAGTTCAGCTTTGTCCAGTTAAAAATTCTAGCAGTGTATCATATTACAAGTACAGCCCAGGTTTTTATGGCTTTGATGTTTCCACAATTCAATTTTATATTTAGCAATGTTCTCTGTTATAGTGCCTGCTTTCTACGATCAAATCCTCCTAAAAATCTCTGTTGGTCCAACTCTGATATTCTTCCAGAAAGCTGGTGTGTATTTTTGTTAGAAGGATTATGCTTCTCCAGATGCATGATGCTTCTTGTTCTTCTTGTTCTTCTTGTTCCTATTGAACATATGCCATCTCGAGTCATTTTAGAGTTGAGCAGTCTCTAAATCCTCAAATATTTGTTAAATAAAAAAATAAATAAATCACTACAAGTTAAAGATTTGAACTTGTATTCATTCATACTCAGCAAGCTCTTGAAATTTTCTTTTCTATATACATGAACTCTGATTCCATCACTTTTATTTATTTATTTTATTTGGTTTGTCAATTGCTTACAAGATAATTGGTATAAGTAAAAACATAGTTATGAATACATGGA
>JANHFN010006593.1:297105-310876 GCA_032468175.1 Toxicocalamus goodenoughensis | reverse complement strand
CCAAACCCCAAAAACTTTAACCTTAGACTGTCTACTATTGACCTCACCCCTTTCCTAAGAGGTCTGTAGGGGGCGTGAATAAGCGCACCAACATGCCTATCATCCCTGTCCTACTGTTTTTTTTCTTATATGTATCCATTTCATGTATTCATAACTATGTTTATACTTATACCTGTTAACTTATAATCACTTGACAAATAAACAAACAAACAAATAAATAAGTGAGTGGCTCTAAATCTTTGGGAAGCATCTATAGCCACTTAGGACATCAAGAGGGAACCTGTTGAAAGGATTGATCAGGGTGAACTGAAAACCCCTCTCCCTTCTTTGCACTTACTAGGATTCTGAGAAAGACCTTCTTCCACCCTTCCAACAACTGAAATGAATTAGCTCTTCTATTTCTAGATCCCACCAGTCAAGACATTGCCTTCCCCCATTCCACAAGCTGAGCCTTGTGTTACTATATTAAAAAATGGGAAGTGCTAATTATGGTCTGGGCTGCACAACTGTGACCATCTGCCAAGCAGCCACAGGAAGATAAATGCAGATTGTTGGGGGGGGGGGAGGAATTCACTCATTTGTGGGTGGCAGTGCAAAACTCAGAATTTGTGGTCCCAAACTGCCTCAGATTTTGTCATAGGGTGTGAAGGATTGCATAAGTGGTTTCTGGATTATTATTTAGGAATTCTGGTTGGATGCATCCATATATAATTAGCTAATGGGAGTATAAAACTCCCATTTTACAGCACAAAACCTCAACAGAGATGTTGGAAAGATAACTGAGTTGTTTTTGGTTTGTGTGTGTGTGTTTTTTAATTCTGAGGTTCAGAAAGTCAGCTTCTCCAATGTACTATTGGGTGGCCCTAGGCAATGGCCAAGCCACTCTTGTTTCTATTTCAGTAGTAGTAAGCTAGTTAAGAGATATGTTGCAGAGAGGAGCAGGCTCCAGGAAGCTCCATGGGCAAGCTCCATAAATTAATTGGTTAGTTTCCTTATTGACGCTATTTGTAGCCTGCCCCAGTCATGACATTCTTGTTGGCATGCAACAAAGCAGGAAAAAAGAAAAGAGGAAATCTCGAGTCAGAACAAAACAATCCTGCAAAATGGAATGACCACAAATATTCAGCTATGGCAAAAACATCAGTATATTAAAAATCCAAGAAGGAAACGGAAGTGGATTTTAGAACACAAGGGATACAACAGAAAAAGCCTGCCACCATACCCAAATCCTTCCCAGCCAGAGGACACCTCACGTAATAAAAAAATACAGTGTCAATCCAGATTTTCATTTTTATTCCATACGGCACTCTTAATCATTCTTTTTTTTTTAAAAAAATGAGTTCTGATTTTCACCCAAAAAAAATCCAATCTTTTTTGGACACTGGATTAAAACATCAGCCAATCTATCAATACTGCAAGTATATGATTTCACTTTCTACATATAACTGCACTTGTGCTGTTAGAAGCTGATTGATCAGATGTTGATTCCATTCATCCTCTTTATCTACACATCTTCATTACTTGGACCTTCTTAGAATCTTTGTGCCTCATCACTACAATGGATCACTATCAAAGATGACACCAGCCAAAGCATAGAAAAACTCAAAGAAGCACTGCATAATTGGAAGATACGGAGAGACCTGGCCCACAGAATCGCCAACTGTCAGATGAATAACATCATCTCTATTGCAGTGGATATTTTTGCTGTGCATGATGACATCTGCCTTTCTGATAGGAAGTTATGGGAATCATATTAATTCATTATGCCCCCTTCTCCTTCAGTGGACATTGTTCAGCCCAGAGCAGAGGGGAAATGGGGCCAGTCAAAATTCAGCTCATCAAATACCTCTATTATTATTTCTTCTGACTGATCATAATAAGTATCACAATTTAACTTTGACAGACACCTGCATATGCTCCCTTCTCTTTCCTTTCTTCCACATCCCTCATTTCTTTTGTGATTGTATCTTTTAGATTGTAAGCTTATTTAAGGGTTCAAATGATTTAATTGAAAGAGACAGTTCAAATCAGTGATCCAGTGTTTTTCTTTAACTCAAACTATTAATAAAGCATAACAGAAATAGTTTTGCTTCCAGCCAAGCAGTATAAGTATGAGTTCCTACTGCTAATTGCTCTGCATACCAAAGTCAACAGTTTTTCATCCCCTTCAGGAAAATACAAGATTTCAAAAATACAAGTAAGTCAATTGATGTGCTTAATTTTTGTGGAATGAACATTCACAACAGAAAAATACTGAATATTTATTTTTAACAGCATATTTTGGGAAGCAACCCAATGCCATTTTAGCATTGTAACAAAACATTATATGCACCATAAAACACATGATCAAAGAACTAACCTTTTAATCCCAGGATTACAAGAATCACCAAAGTTATTTAGTCCAGCGTTTTGTTTCTCACAGTAGCCAATAAGATGCTTCTAGGATGCTCACAAGTTGAGAAGGAGACATATTTCTTCCTGCCATTGGTCCCCTGCAATTAGCAAGCTGCTCTCAATCCTAAAATAATATTTAGTCTTATGGATTTCACCAATTTACCCAATCCCCTTAAAGCCATCCAAGTTAATGGCCATCACCATGTTACATGGTAATGGATTCACAGATTAATTACGCATTTTATAAAGAGGTTTCCAATAATATATACATATACCTATACTCAAATGTAGGAAGTTATCCAAATAAGGTTAGTAAACAGCAGGGAAGGGAAGGGACAGGAAGGGAAGGAAAGGGAAAGGGAAAGGGAAAGCAAGGGAAGGGAAGGGAGAGTTCAGTAGAATAGTTGGAGTTACTTAAAGCTACATTAAGAGAAGCTGAACAAGAATGTATTTCATAGATTAGATACCACCAAGTCTAAGAGGTAATTCCTGTATAACAAGATGTATTAAGAAATTGTTCAGTTTAGCCAGGTATGTATTGCTCAAATTTAACAAAAGAGGAAATTTAAGATGCAACAAGCAACATGGGAAAGAGTTGGAGGAAGGGATGATGGCTGAATTAAAAGACTACTAAAGTGAGCCAATTGGGAGAATGAAGTAGAATTTGTCAGTAGAATTCTTCACAAGGCAGAGTAGAGTTCATCAAAAGGATACTAGAATCCAGCAAATCATTCTGAGGATTATGTGCTCTCATTAATAGCTGTTCATTACAAGGAATATATCTTGAAAGTTATCGATTGCCCCATGTAAGCAACTGAGTTATTTATTCCTGCTGAGTAAACCGAGACTGCTCGAGAAATATAAGGCAGCTAAGTTCCCGAAACTGAGTTCAGTGACCGACAACATATAGGAGTTTAGCACAAACATTTAAAGCAGTTTCTAATAAATTTCCCTCTTGTTGAGTTTATACTGTTAATCTGAGAAGGAAACACACACACACAAAAGTAAAGGCCTTCTACTCTGACCAATATAATGCCATTTTTAAGTAGACATTTTGTTGGCTGCGTTGGTGAAAAAATGGTTAAAAATAAATTATAAAATTATAACATGGCAAGCTTTGCCGAAAGGAATCAACACTCCTTCTGCAAATGCAAATTCACCTTCAATGTTGATGTGTCAGATTATCTGTAGTAGATGATTGTTTGTTCTGTAGTATCTTAACATTGCTTTTCTTTTCGGCTTAATGTTGTTTTTTTCCTCCTATCGGATTGTATTGCTCAATTACTGAAATATATTAATCTAATGGGCTGATTTTTCAGGTGTTAAACATAGCCTCACCTACCCTCCACTTTTAGCATTCATTGTCTTAATGTTAACAAAGTTCTATCTTTTTGAGTAATGGCTTTTGCTGGGTGAGAAAAAAATGGAGATGGGGGGAGTATTTTTAACACAGTGAACAACTGTCTGTTGTGACTCTTTGGCTCCACCTCTTTGTGGCCTTTTTGTTGGGCCCCACTAAGCACCAGCAGCAATGATAGGCATTGGTTATTGATTCCTGTGGGAACAGAATGCTGGACCTCATAGGGTTTCATCTAATCCAAAGGGGCACTTCTCATATTCTTAGGTTTTAATGTGGCCACTTGAAGCAACTCAGCTTTAAGAACTCATCTCCCTTTTTAGCCAGGAAATGACATCCTAATGATACACTTAACACTCCCCAGCTATTTGACCTACCCTACTAATGCATTTGGAAAGGAGGTTAATTAATGGGGGAGAGCTATGTCCTTAAGCTTAATTTTTCCAACAGCTTGTCTCATAAAAGGGGAGGGGGAATCAGGCAAGCAATTAAGTTACACAAATAGTGAGCTTGGCTGAACTGCAGCTGATATTTGTCATGTCAATGAATAGCTAAACACAGAAGCAATGAAAAGATTGTTCCTGCTGACTGACCACCGTGGAGGAGGTCCAATGGGAATAGAGACCAATCACTTTCTACTCAAACATTAGTGAGGAACCCAGTCCAGTGCATTCTGCTAGGAATCACACGCACACGCGCACACACATACACACACACACCTACTAAGGAAAAGATCACCAAAACTGGTAACAACAAGCTAGTATATATATATATATATATATAAACAAAAAGCAAACTCCACACTTACTCACACTGATGATGTTACCTAATACTGTAATGAAACGTCTGCAAGCAAACAGCCAAGCTCAGAGACCACCAAAAATTCCAGAATATTGCTAATATTTATTTTGTATTCTAAAACGTTACCTTTTTCATATTCATTGACTGGCTTCCATTGGAAGCTTCTGTTTCCCAACATGCCTTTTTTAACCAAATGGTCATTTTTAATATGATAGAATACATTAAATAAATGGGGCATAAATACATTAAACACATTAAATTGATTTATCCAAATTCAGAACTTTTTCAATCAAATTTAGCTTTTCTCCTATTTCTGTTGGAAGTAGATTCCTGGGACATAAAGCTTATTTTTATGGTGGGAATTTTAGGTGTTTTGTTCTAGGGTAAGATAGAATTGGTATTTGTAGACCCAAATCTTTTGATTCTGTTTAGGATTCAGGTAGCAATGTCTTTCTTCCTTTCCATCATTTTAGAAAGTAATAATATGAATATTTAAAAGAGCTCTTTCTTTAATTTAATTTCCTGATTGGGAAGGGAAATGGAGCAAAGAGCAAGAGAGATTTATACCAAAGCACAAGATATATGTGAAAATTGGCTTTCCTTACAGTTAAAGAACATGCATAAGGTAGCCTTCTCTACTGAGATGGGTATGGGGTTATTTTTTATCATGGAACGCAAAGGTTTGGGAATACCTTTCATCATTCCCTTACCAAAGCCCACATTAACTAAAAGTTTCTGATTTGAGTACAATTAATATCAGTTCTGCTTTTATATTGTAGGGATGGCTGTTCTCTTATCCCAAACTCACCTAAAATACCTACAACCTCTAACATATATAATTGTTGAGAACTGGGTGCTTACATATATTTACAAATAAATTAATCTTCTTTGTTTCGTGTTTTTTTTCTTCTCTTAAAGTGAGACCTGTCCTATCTTGCTAAGTATTGTTCAGGCTGTTTTGGCTATCAAAAGCTATAGACAAAGTGTGCTTCAGGGACCTTATATGAAGAGGACAAGGGGGGAATGTGCTATGGGTGAAGAAGAAAGTGGGTATGTTCACAATAAAACTTTTTTTTAATGCCATCCTTTTTCATAATGGTTTTCCACACCAACTTATCCTTAAATTGTTTTAAATTTTATTTTAACTTGCCATAAAAGAGTAATAACCCAAGGTAGGAATGGGAGCACAATTCCCTTGGGCAGCCCTAGATGGTTGTTTATCTTTAATTTAGGACTTATAGCCAAGGTTTCAACTGAGGGCTGCATAGTCAGTGGTTCAGAATGTTGGGGGAATCCAGCCATTGTTTTTGCATAGTGTGTGAACTGGACTATCATATTAAATCTTTGTATGGGAATTGTATTAATTTAGGATTAAGACTTAGATCCCAGCCTATGTTATGGTAGCTGAATCTTACCTGAAGTTTCTGTATCTGCATGTCCAGAAGTCTTTTCAAGCACTTAACCTAATACTCAATCCCAAGTGCATGTATTGGTAGGCAGATTGGCAGTACATGGATTGGCAGGTTGGCAGTACATAGATTGGCTGGTCTAAATTGAAATATAGAAGGTCAACCCACATGCCACTGTAGGCCAATTCCACCACCACCCCTTGTCTATTGTGCATTGGGCAAGAATGCTCCCGCCCTCCAGTCACTGCTTGTGGTATTTAATAACTATGTCATCCTGGGCTGCCAGGCTGCTTTCCTTTTTGGAAAGGACTTTCTGTACTTTTTTAACAAATTCCCTGATGGGACAGTGAAAGGCTGGACTTCTTGATTTTTGTTTTACCAATTCACCAGGGGCATGATGGAACTTTTAATTTCTTTTTAACTAGATGAGATTGACAGTTCTACCTGTTTCCCCTTCTGATCCCACTGCCAGAAAGTAAAATTGCCATGTTTTCTTCTCTCTCCCAATCAGTCCATCCGTGGATATGCCAAAGAGGTATCAATTACAAGGGGAAGTCAACAAAAGGTGGAGAGGGCATTCATGCAAAAGTCTAAGAGTGGAAATCTTATGTCTTCAAGGGCCTCCCTTGGAACAAAAACAACTAGTGCTTAGCTTCCCAGTACAGGTGAGATTCCACTAATCAGAGACTATGGTAACCATGGTCCAAACAGAATACTTGGTCAACATCATTTCATTGCATGAAATCCAGACAGCAATTCTTTAATCTGGCTTCATTTCCAGCCAATTTCAACACAGGAGACAAGCAGCTGTGTCTGTTGTGCAGATAAGCGCTAAATTGAGGATGTGACTGTTTTTATAATTTCCACTCTTGTAAATCTATGGAATAGGCCAACTCAAATACACCAAGCACTCCAATATAAGATATTTTTCTTTTTGATTGGCTGAGTTATCACGATGCCGCTCTTTCTTCCCCCAGCTGAAATACTTTCTGGCGTTGACTTCTCTTTGAATCGAATCAGGCAAGGAAATGGAACTCCTAATTGGCCCATATAAACTAAACACCATGTCTTGACTTCATTACCACAAAAGATAATCAAAGGGCAAGAGATCAGTGGCATCTTGGAATCACCAGCTCTACTCTTTTGTTTACAATATCCACATATGGGAGTGCGCAAAGGAATTAGAGAATCCTTTCATCTGTTGGATAAGTTGTCCAACAGCTTCCTTAGTCTTGTTTCACCTAGAATGGACCTGCTAATTGTGCTGTTGTCTTTTGCCAGCAATCAGAAATGAAAAAGACCTTCATGGCGGACAACCTTCTTTTTGAGGTTAGGTTTCCATGTAAGCTACCCTAACAACATCACTACTTTGGAATTTCATTATGGGTAAAATCATGCATTTTTTTAAAAAATATCAAATAATGCCAAAGGCACAGCAAGTAAACAACTGTATCATCAAGCAAATCATTCCTGGGAACTGTAGTTGGTGAAGGTGCTAAGAAGTCTTTACTGCATTTCCTCCCCTCACAGGACAACAGTTCCCATAATACTGGTTAAACCCATTTATGGCTGTAGACATACCCATTATAAATCAATAAATTCTAGACAAATGAAAAAAGTAAGTGGAAAATGAATTTTCATGGCACTTTTGAGCAAAAATGGTTTCTCTTCACTCTTCCCCATTCATCTTTCTGCAAAACAAAAGGAAAATGGAGACATAGAGAAACAAGCTACACTGAGAGCAAAAAGCAAGGTGCCTTTCTATTGTGAAGGAGCTGCCAAAACTTTGAGCCAAGATGGACAGCAGGACCTGGCAGAACTTTCTACTTCCTGGCCATGTCATTTTTCACATGTGTTTGTTGATAAAGCCCGTCTGCCTTATTTCTGCATCAATCTGCAAGTTTTGTTTTCTGTGCATGAAAATTGCATTAATGTGTTACAGATTTTCCTTTAAAATATGTAATAAAATCTTTCTGCAGTGGCTTATTAAATCTAACAAAATTAAAAGCAAAAGGAAAATATTTTCTAAGCCATTTGAAAACCATCACAGTCATGTTGACCCACACACATACAAAATCCAAAATCTGCACTTGAGTTATAATTAGGCCTAACAACCTGACACTAAAGAATCTGGGAAAAGCAAAACAGATACAATAACTTTTAAAAACCCCAGACCAAATGAAATTCTGAAGCATTCCTTCATGGATAGAGAAGCCCAGAAATGCAAAGAAGGAACTCACACAATTATCTGATTGATTTTATTTGCTTTCCATCTCAGACAGACTTTAAAATAATCCAGGATATGCACACATATGGTGACCTTGTTATTCATAATTGCAGTCTGTGTTCCTGGCCACTGATAAGTCAAGCTGTATGGTTTTTAAGGGGGAGGGGAACTGACTAAAGATATGAAATCAGAAATATTCAAAAAAGTAAGCATATATAAATATTGTATATCAGAGTACATACAACAAAGGAGAAATTAGAAACTAATGTTTATCTATAATGCTTTTATAGTCTTTTTTTCCTTCCTTCCTCTTTTTGTATTTTTTCTGTATTTTTTAAAAAAACTAATGGAGACTTTGATGCTAAACTCAGAGATTTATAGCCTTCCACATACTGTTAAAATAATTAAATGTACTTCCTTTTATGGTTAATTTCCCATCAACAATGTATTGGACACTAACTACAATCTTGGAAAATCCTTTCCCTCCTTCCTGATATTATGTCTCTGTATTAACTTTTTTCTTTTCTCCTTTTGCTTGCTCATTTGCTCATTGGAACTAGCCTCCAGCATCCCTCTCATCTGAAATTTTATACTTCTGGCCTCATAGAGGCACTAAAGGTATTACCTAGTTGGGTATCTGAAAGAAAACAGCCAGGCTCAGAGAGCACCAAGGACTCAATTGATGCTTCAACAGGAATGTCCCTAAAGAGAAAGGGGCACAAAAAAGTTGATTCAAAAGTGTAGTCAAAGCTCCCCTTTTTTCATGTACTATGAAGGAGGGTTCAATTGCACAGTTATAGCCATCATTTTGACCCTTTGGATTCTCTCTCTGCTCCCATGGATGTCCCTGCTCTTCAAACATTTTTTGGAAAGCAAAAATTGGTTTGGATTGCACTCTAGGGCTTTGTTCTGTAAAATGCTCCTTTGCCAAGGGAAGAAAAAGGCACGAGAAAGCATCTGGGGCCAGGAAAAGACTAGAGAAAAACAAGCTCTCCAGTTCATCTTTTGGTAAACTGAGCTTTTGTGATTGGCTATGCCAGTCAAAACAACCAATTTGGTTTTGGAATAAATACATAGTCATTTTGTTCTTCAAATTCCAAATATGCTCTACCATGTATAGGATGGTTTCTCCATTCTACATTCTGGTGCAAAGTCCGAGCCTTGGAAAGATGGACCAATTAGTATGAGAGCCTTTAGAAATGTCATTGGCTTAGCCCTTTCCAATATAACTTTCTTCGTGTTTGTGCTTTTAAAGATCTCTTTAAAGACAACCTTCTTATGGCAAATGTCCCATCAAAAAAGACATTTCTCCTCTGGGCTTGGAGAATTTTATCTTGGTTGTTGTTTGCTGGTTTGTTTTCACTGAGATAAAGTTTGGTCCCCTTTCTGGTTAACGTCGTTCACCGTCAATTATAGGCAACGTACCGTGAAAAGGTTACTTTGGTGAAGTGAGCAGAGGAGAATCGGAGGAGTTTATCTAATGATCAGGAAAGCTGTGTTGGTGTTCATCTGTGGTAAACAATAGGAAATGTCAACGTTCCTGGTTGCCATCACCACTGACAATATAAAGAGCAGAAAACCAGGCATTCTTTGAGGGAACTCTGGAGAAATGAATCGGGTGGGGCTGGGTGGGGGGAAGAGAAGGCTGCCTTTGGTTATCTGAGTACCTTGGGAAGAACAGAGGCGTTTCGACTTCTCACTCAGCAGCCTAATGAAAACTAGACAAATTGTCTTGCGTTTAATATATAGTTTCCACCGATTCCATTTGCTTTTGTTCTGAACAATTCCGGTCTGTACTGGAAAGAGACAGTTAAATATAAAGAAATCATTTCACATCGGCAAGAGAGAGCCACAATGGGAAGGGGGGGAGGAGGGACTTATGAAAAGAAAACAGGAGGACATTATGGATCAGATGAATTCTGTAACCTTACCAACCCTTTCCTTCCTGCTGCTTATTCCTTACCTCCCATCTCTGTGAGAAAGAGAGAATCAAGGAGACTTTCAGAGGCCGGGCTGAATAAAACGAGTGTTAATAGAGTGTGATAATGAAGGCATCTTAATCTGGAATGGGAGTATATATTGGCAGGTTGGTCTCAATGAATGAAAACCAGTAGATCAGTCATAGATTCTAGTCATATGTCAGTAATGGTATCACGTACAGTCAAAAAGCACATGGGTTTGGAAGGTAAGCAGATTCAGAACTGCTTGATACATGAAAATAAAATTTCAAGAAAAATATTTGGGAGGAAGGCAATGGTTGAATGCACAAATGAAGCTCAAGTTGAGGGAGTCTTTACAGATTGTCTCAGACCCCAGCTGGACAATCCCCTCTCAAAATGCAATCATGGGGGAAAGAGTGATTTTGCTCATGGGGGGGGGGGAAGAGCGATCCCTCTTGATTTATGTAGTCCTGTCTACAATATGCTGATATCCCTAGAGGAAAGCTGCTCTAGAACATTAATGATGTTGTGGTAGAACATCATTAATGCCCTACCAGCCCTTGCCATGCTATGCACTAGATACTTCTGTCCACCCTTGTTCAGTACCAGGCCTCAATTAACAATCAACACTGACTGTAAACTTGCACCATGGGCATAATTGCTCCATTATAAGTGATGCCAATCATGACTTGGTTGAGAAAATTATTCAAAATTATGACAGACCCTTCCCTCCCCCCCAAAAAATGTACTTACCACCTGGATTCGAAATTCTGATGGCCATCCCTCTATAATCATGTGATCACATTCTGTAACCTTGGCAATCAACCCGCACATAGAGCCACTTGCCACTTGTCCTAAGATCACATGGCCACAACTTGCAATATTTTTCGCCAGAAACCAGTGTCTACTTACAGTTACCAGCAAAAAAAATGCCATTATGGACAATGGGTTTGCTTAGTAACTCTAGTGTTCACTTTATGTCCACTACAAAAAATGTCATAAACTTAGGTCAATCACATGTGTGCCTCAACTAATGACTGTTATATGACTATTAAATTCCAAGCTCCATTACAATCTTAAGTATAGGACTACCAGTTCACTTTTCTACATGAAAAGTGGATTGTCTGTGAGAATTCTAACTATTTAGATATAGATGTACAATATATTTAAACTATATTCTTTAAAAAATGGAGGAGGGATGGGCAGAGACTTGCTTGCAATGGAAGCTAGTTGATAAAATGCAACAGTGTTTGTTACAGCACTTACAGCCTGTGATTAACACCAAAAGGATTCAACTAGAAAAGAGTTTAGCCTATAATTTCTCCACAGCTCAACCCTATATTTCTTTATGAGCCATTATGAGATGGGGGTAGGACAGAGGGAGACTTCCTTTTCTTCTTCTTTCAGCATCCATCATCAGCTTGTAATTATTGTCATTTCTAAAGCTTCTCCAGACAGACAGCGTCCCTTTAGAAGCAGATTGGCTGTGTATTTCAGAGCAAGCAAGCGAGAGGAAGTGGTAATATTACTCTGTAGCCTGGTAATGTCGCTCTATGCCTTTTTTTCCCCTGCCACCCTTCCCTGTATGGATCAAAGTGCCTCCACCTACAAGAAATAGCCATCT
Organism: Toxicocalamus goodenoughensis; assembly: GCA_032468175.1. NCBI lineage: Eukaryota > Metazoa > Chordata > Lepidosauria > Squamata > Elapidae > Toxicocalamus > Toxicocalamus goodenoughensis. The sequence goes on along the minus strand of JANHFN010006593.1, from coordinate 299,124 downwards.
CCACTCCTGTTCAGTTCTCATTTCATTTCATTTCTTCCCTCCTAGTTGATCAGGTAACATCTGCAACAGACCAGAGTTCTTCGGTGTGACTTTATTTACACACACACACACACACACACTGTTGTTCACTTGGACACTCTCTCCTTTACCCATCTTGAATTTACTTGAGACATAGGACACACACATTCTCTCCCTCTTTCAATATAGCCTAGGGGAGTGAAAGTGGATAAACATTTTCTCAAGAGGTTAAGGTCAAGACACCACACAACACAACACAAGAATGGAGAGAGCAGCTAGACCTAAAGTTCATCTAATTCTATTGGGAGGCCTGGGCAGTGAGAGGGGGGGATATGGGAGGTCAGTCGCGAGTGTTAGGTATCTCAGAAGGCCACTGCTATAGTTCTATTAGTAGTTAATGAGGCAGGACCTGGAACAGATAGGCCACTTTCAGCGCACAAAAGCTTTCAGATTTCTCTGTTTACATTGAGCCATTGGAGTTCATTCGAGCCTCCCCAGTGTTTTACCCACCCAGCTCCTCCACTGCCTCTCTCCAAGCTAGATAAATCCCCTCCATTTGAAAAATAGTATCATTTACTGACTTGATACTTAACAAGTTTGGAGACTGGTAACAATGGAATAAATACCTTTTTATTTAAGAGCCAGAGGACAAGACCTACACTCAGGGCATATGAATGTATGTATATATGTATGTGTGTGTATGTATGATTGTATGTGTGGTGTGTGGAAAGATAAATGGAAGAGGGAGAAAAGGAGAGGGAGAAATAACAGGAAAGTCTGCATTTGTGGAAAAGATTTAAAGTTATTTGTTCTTGATTAGGCAAGCTACTCATTCATTTTTATCCATCAGTTTTTATCTGCACAATGCCAAAAGAACCCTTTCTTAAAATGTTCTCCGAACGGATAAAACTAATTTGCTGGAATGTGAAATAATCCAGAGAGCAAGCTGAATTGAGCCTCATTTTCGCAGACCGAGAGCAGCAAATTAAACAGCCACATTTTCCAGTCCCTGGGGCACTATGGAGGAATGTAAAGCTTCCGAAGAAAACCCTGGAGTTAATGGATTTGCATGAAGTTTGGCATGCTAATGGAGATGGTCTCTTGTAATGAGCTTTTAATTAAGTCTCTTTGGTGCTTGACCTCCTTCTGGTAAAAAGCAGGCTATTCTTTAGATGTGTGGACTTCAACTCCCGGTTGCAGGCTAGGGTATTCTGGGAGTTGCGGTCTACACATCTTAAAGTGACTGAGGTGGGGAAACAGGACTTTAGATGACAGCTTCTTTGACACCCCATGGAAGTAGATAAGCAGGGCATTGAATAGTATACAACATTCTCAGAGCTCAGACAACCTGGGAAATTCTGTATCCTTTCTTAAGTCTTCTTCAAAAGCAGACTGCCCATTGCTGGCAAGGGCAGACAGACAGAAGCATTTGGTTGTGCATGATCCAAGAAATAGATTTCCAGATCCCTCGCAATCATGTAAAAATAGGGTGAGCAGATTTGGAAATGAGCTATGGATGTTCTTCTAAAAAGGGCCTTGTGGGTTAGAAAGAGAAGATGGAGGGAGTATATAATAACACTACTGAAGTACATGGAGGAGTCCCCCAGAAAGAAGGCAGCATAACTTATTCTCTCTCATACTAGAAAGACACTGTCATCTATCACAGGAAGACAAGATCCTTCTTGAGTTCTCATTCAGGGCACTAGTAACAAAGTTCAAATTATCATATTTTGGACACTTTATGTGAAGATCCTTAAGAAACCCATAATGATAAAGGAAAAATGTCCAGCAGCAAAGTGGATGGCCTCATTTACAGCAGCAAGATCATCCTAAAGAAAGTCTATGAGATCACTAATAAAAGAGTAACTTTACAATGAGATGAAGGGTATTGTATGTTCTGCTGAGTATGTAGCCATCTACTCATACAGATAACAGATAATCAGAGTTGGAAGGGACCTTGTAAGTCATCTAGTCCAACCCCCCACCCAAGCGGGAGACCCT
>JANHFN010006593.1:242650-263201 GCA_032468175.1 Toxicocalamus goodenoughensis | reverse complement strand
AAGAAGAAGAAGAAGAAGAAGAAGAAGAAGAAGAAGAAGAAGAAGAAGAAGAAGAAGAAGAAGAAGAAGAAGGGGATGTTCTCCATACTTTGGAATGAGCTATCAGTTCATTGATTATACTCCTGTACACCTGTCCCTCAGCCAAGTTAGAGACACAGTAGTGGCCTTGATCCCATGTCTGGAGGCCAGAGAAAGAGTATCTGGATAGATAGTGTAGGTAGGTACTACTTTCATTTTAGTCAGCAGTACAAGGCTTCAAACTCGCAGCCCACAGACCAGATGCGTCACGCACTGACCACACCCACGGTTTAGCAAGGGGGGGAAGTCCTGATATGTCACATGATGACACCATGATGACACGGGTTTGACACTCCTTCAGCAGTATGATCCGGTTGAAGAGCAGGTTCATGACTTGATCGTTTCCCTAGCTACTTTGGGCCAGCAGGTGTAGTCCATCATTAGAAGAGCCTTTACCCAGCCATAACTCGTATGCCAGTTGCCGTCCTATTTGAGCAGGAGGCTTTGGTAATAGTAACTCTTTCTTTCATCATCTTTAGGCAGGATTATGCAATGTATTTTACATGGACTTTGCTTTGAAGATTAGCCTATCATCTTTTGGTAGGCAATAGCTGGCATAACACATAACACATAACATCACTACAATGACTGAATAGGTTTCCAAGTATAATTCTATATGCTGGTTTTATTGTATAAAACTTTCATAGCTTGACATCAAAATAAATATAAGACCAACTTTCATGCTCAACCCAGAAAAAAATCTATCATCTTGAAGTTCTCTATTGTTAGTTGCCAGACATATCAATAAATATCCCCAAGGTGCCTCCCACACCATTGCATGGCAAAACATTTTGTCATTTAATAACTGTAATAACTGTACACATGGCAGGCTATTCCTCCTCAATCCATTACATCATTATTATCAAAGTCAAAAGGAAATTAACTGTGTTTTCCAAAGCTCTGTGCATCGCCTACATCTGCTATTTTTGTACATAGGTCATTCTCTGAAGCAGTTTTTTCTTCTGACTTTCTTCTCATAACAGTTTATCATGCTACGCGTTTGCCAGGAAAAAAAATGTGCAGTGAGATTTGTCACTGGTTCCATAAAAAAGTGTAAAGCTAACTCTAAAGCTGATAGTCATAATCTATATTTCACTTTCAAAATAGTTTGCTGGTTTCCAAAAACAGGAGGAGGGGGAAACTTCTCACCAAATCCTGTTAAACAAAAATAACCTCTCTTGGTCTCTTTCTGAAATTTATTACCCTCTTTCCAGCACTTTGTTTTAACAGATGGGGCTTTATCAGCAGGTTCTGTGGGCAGCTGACCAGTTTTCTTTAAGAATGGGGGAGAGCTTCTATTTGCTTGGGTTCTTATCTCAGTATTTAAAGCTGTGTTTTGAGCACAGTTTTATAGCAGTTTTATTTTCATTTACTGATACAAAAGATAAAGCAGAGAGAATCTCAAGTGCCTTTAAATGCATCCAGCCTTCCTCATGTATGTTCATAGATGAAGAAATGGCTCCCCCGCCAAGCTTCATGAACTTATTAACTACAGAATAGAGCTGAAAGGGATCTAGTCCAACCCACTGCTGAAGTAGGAAACACTATATCATTCTAGATAAATGGTCATCCAATCTCTTCTTAAAAACCTCCAATGATGTAGCACCCAAAACCTCTGGATGCAAGCCTTCCACTGATTGTTCTCACTGTCAGGAAATTTCTTCTTAATTCTAAATTGGAATCTCTCTCTCTGATAATGTTCCATCCATTACTTCTTGTCCTGTCTTCAAGTGATTTGGAGAATAGATTGTCTCCCTTTTCTTTGTGACAGCCCCTCAAATAAGGGAAGACTGCTGTTATGTCAACCCTAGTCCTTCTCTTCATTAGACTATATATATCTAGTTCCCAAAACCGTTCATTGTATGGTTTAGCCTCCAGTTCCCTAGTCATCTTTGTTGCTCTTCTCTGCACTCTTTCTAGAATCTCAATATCAACACCCATTAACATTTTATACTACAATGCATTTTGCCATTCATTACGAATTACAGCAACAAAAAGAGGGAAAAAGATGATAACCTCAGATATCCAGAGATAGGAGCCTTGTATGTACACACCATCTACTCAATCTGAGGAACTCTTGGTAATGGATAAGTGAGTGGTTCAAATTCTGCCTAACCATGCAATGGGGCCTTAGGGCAAGGAAGGGGAACCTGTGGCCTTAAAGATACTGCTGATTTCTAATACTTGGCAGATCCCGTTATCTCCTCTCCCAGTAGTGCTGTTCTCTCTAGGGCTCTGCCTTTCTCTTTCCAAAAATAAAGATTGCTCTGTCCTGAAATCACTGGAGAATGGAGCAGACAAGTGGATAGAATAATACTGTAATCCTTGCCACATCAGATTTGGCTTTTTGCCTTTATTTTGAATGAATGACATATATTTATTTTTCTTTCTTTTCTTCCTAGTGTTTTCCTGCAAGTGCCAGGTTCACTTTTTTTTCCGGCTCAACCAAATGTTGATCCATTGATTGTGACAGGTTTTGACCAGTCAATTTGTCTCCTGAACTTGAGGTCGTGGGTTGAATGAAGAGTCGGGCAGCTGGCTTTCATGCCTGAGACAGAACTAGAATCACAGTATCCTGGTTTCTAGGCTGGTGCCTTAGTCATTAGATCAAATTAGTTTTCCTATTGAAGAGCATGTATGTGCAGCAGCAAACACATACCCACTATTTCAAAGCTGGGTTTAAAATCATAATTGAAACATATCAAGCTTCTTTGGGAGTGTCACCCAGCTGCATAAAATTCTTCCCATGAAGTCCCTTTGATGGGTCCCCAACCCTCTTTGTGTTACATTCTGCTAAGGACCACATGCCCTTCTGAAGTATGGCCATGGTTCAATTACTCCATCTGTGTATAAATTTCATAGTTATTTGAAACACATGCAAAATGTGGATGCTGAAGTACTTTAAAATTGATTAAATATCTGCCTCATTAAAGTATAAAACCTGCAGTGCAAGAGGCCTCACTAGTGTTCACTTTGCATTAAGAATACTAATCTATGCCAACAAGACTATTCTCATTTGGCTCAAGTTTAAGGGTGAAATATCTATGCTGTAGCAGAGCCTGTTTTTATGAACCTTGACTTGCAAAAAGCTTGAAGAGAAGCACATTGTCCTTTTATTTTCCTTTGAAATCAGGGAACTGGAGCTCAGAGGCCATCTCTGAGAAAAAGCAGTTGGATGAAGCTCAGAATGAAAACATCACACAAAAGTATTACAGAACTGGTCATTTATGTGGCAAATATTATTATTAAGGCTGTTCACATAGCAAGATTGTAGGCTGGATTTTTGTCCACCGATTTGAGTTTTTCCCAAAGACTTGGGATAGGCAGATGGTGTTGTTTGATAGGGTTATTGGTACTGTCACAGAATGCTAGCTATTCCAAGTAAAACTGCCTTTTGCAATTGACTAATAGTGATTTTGTTAATGCCAGTGCTGTTGAAGTGATGCTCCAGTTGCTTTGGGACTGTAACCAAGATACCTGGTATTTGCTTTCTTTTGCCATGATCTTTTTATTTTTATTTACAGGTCTTTGTGATTTTCTGCAGTTCTTTCTCTTCTCTTCTGTTATCCTGTTCTGCACTATCCAGATTTTTTTGTCTTTTTTATCAGCAATTGTTAAGTCTGGGATGTTGTGTGGTAGATACTTGTCTGCTTGAATTTTAAAGGCCCAGAGCACATTAGATTTTTTATTTTCTATTACTTTGTCTATTTCATGGTCTCACCAGTTCTTGCTTGCAGACATGTGCTATTTCTTGCAAATATCAAATGCACCATTGTTGCTTTGGCATGGTATTGTTTAGCTTCTCTGTCTCTTTCTTCTATTTTTGGCTCTTCGTCAATCCAGATCTTGTTCTCTGCTTTGCCTATTTTTTTTAAATATACTGGCCATGTAATACTTTGCTTTGCCATGTGTTTTATTCATTTGGTCATTCTTGTAAACCAGTTTGGCCTCTCCAGTTCTCAGTAAGCCTTCCTGGTATAATAACTTGGGTGCATCTTTTCTCTGTTCTTCAGATATTCTCACTTGTGCACACTAATCAGGCATTTAAAATATTCTGGGACTGCTTTCCATTATGTGAAGTAACTTCACCATCTGGCTTTGTGCATTGTGAATCTCTATTCTTGATTCCTGCTTTGTTTTGACCTTGGTATGTTCCTGACCATGTTGCCAGCTTTTCAAGCTATTATGTGGTATTGGATAACAGGCTGGTTTGCTTGGATTAAGCTTTTTCCTTGGGCTCTAGGTAAACCTTTATCCTGTCTCCACAACTCTTGTTCTATTGCCCTTTCCCTGCCTGTCTGCTGCCATCTCTCCAACAAGCCTCCTGCTTTTATACAAGCCTTGCTGCAAACACATTGCTCCCAAATATATATACTCTGATAAATAATGCATTTCACAACTATGAATTATATAACAAACTGAAATTTGAGCTCTCTGAAACCAAATTATGTAGGGGCCACAATGCCATTTTTGAGATTATAATCCAAGAAAGGTTTAAAATTGAATTGAAATTCTTTTTAAAAACAGAATTATTGAGATATATATCATATCACAATCCAAATATACTTTAGTCCAAATATACTGTAGAATCAAATGTCTATTTCAGTAAAAGTCATACTTTGGGATAGGACTATTGTTTCAGGACATACCATGGGGTTTTTTTCTTCCTAGCATTTTCCAGTGAATGTAGGCTCTGCTTTATTTTTTAGCTCAACCAACCAAGATCTATTGGTTGCAATACGAAATGACTGTCACCCAAATGTTTGTCACCCAAGCCTGATGTGGGCTGAGAGAGAATAACAGGCGCAAAGACATCCTTAGGCTTTCATGGCTAAGGCTAAGGCATATCTAGAACCCAAAGTCTCCTGCTTTCTAACCTGGTGTCTACACCACTGGACCAAGCTCGTGCTCAATATAAATTGATAAAACAAATGTAAAACAAATGTAAATTATTAAAACAAAAACATGCAAGCAACAACATTACACTGTGTTTCCTGACTAAGAAGGAATCAGGAATTCCATAAACTGCAAAAGCCAAGACTTCAAAAATATTCTAAGACCAGGGAGGAATATATTTTACATTTTAAATCATGGTACAATAAGCTAAGTTGAAAAGAAAAGCAGAAAAAAAAACCAGAAAATAAAATCCAAACTTATTCAGTGATTACTTCTCACATAAATTTATTCTTCTGGGAAACATAGGAATGCTTAAAAATTAGGATAGATATAAAACATTTTTCATTTTGTTTGTATAACTAAATAGCTATTGGATTTGCAGTCAGAAAATGTAGCAACTAAAGCAACACCATAAATTTAATCTACCATAAATCAAAATGATACAACTGCCTTTCCTGTTTGCCACAATGAATGATCTCACTGAGGCAAACTAACAGAACTTTCAAACAACCGCCTTTTCCAGGCACAAACTCTTCTGATTCCAATCTAAAGCCCACTTAGTACTGTTCTGGACTGTCTTGACCATTTCATATATTTTGAGAAATTGATGCTATGAGTAAGAGTTATGTTTACATGTAGGAATTACCAGCCAATCAATATTAATTCTTTTACAACAGAAAACACAGGACTATCAGCCTGATCACGTATGTTTCTGATCAGCATTATGTTATTGTCTGTCCCTTTCAAAATTACTGATCCTGGGATGCCAAGAATCTTCCAGCTATCACATCACTATGGTTGGAGAATAGGAGTTACAAGTTTAAGCAAGCTGTGATTTCCCTCTAATAAGCGCAGAGAGCAGTTAAGGCAAACATAACTAGGTTGTTGGAATGGTTGTTTTAGAAAAGTCACTTTTCCCAGATGACAGAAAACCTATGGAAATAAGATTTCTCACTTCTGCAAGACTCCAGCTATAGAGACACCTGATTGCCTGATTAGGGAGGCATCTCACATTCAGTTATCATTACTACATTTCTGTCTAGAATTCCCTTCAAATTGCTTGTTAGGTTTTAATAGTTTCCTATGATTTTACTAAGCAGTGTGTCTTGCCTCACAGTTGCAATATTCTTGTGGAATGCAAGCAGAAGAGATAATAAACATATTTGTTTCATTACCATATTTTTTTAAATGTAAAAACCATATAACAGCACCAACTGTAAGCTGACCTCTAGCCAAAGTACACATTAATTATCCAGCTTAAGTCAAGCGGATGCTCAAGAAAAGAGGAGATAAAGTTACCCTCAGCTGGATACTTTGTAGTAAACACAAATGTAATATAAAGCGTACCAGAGTTTGTCAAGTGTCTGTCTGGATTTTCAGTTTTCATTAGTACTCTAATTAAAACCACATTGCTTCACTGTATTACCTATAACTAGAAAGGAATGAGAAATGAGGTTGCCAAGGTCAGTCACTCTTTGCTCTTTGTGCTGAGGATCTGCAGGCCATGAGCTGAATTTTGGTGTAAACCAGAGAACTGGGGTGGAATGTCACATTACCGCTAACGTTTTGCAGTTGAGAAGGCAAACCCATGAGGTCACTTCCTTTAGAACATGTTTATCTGAACGGCATATGTGAGACAAGGAGAGGGACAGGCTGATGACAAGTGGAAATAGCAAGCTTCTTATGTCTATAGATACTGTAGGCTCAAAGGAGGACAGGGCTTATTTTGAGTAAGGTTAACCAGATAAATAGTTAGCCCAAGCCTTGCAGCTGTAAACAAAAATAAAATTTCATTCATAGGTAAGAAGACGCAGTTGTTCCACATATCTTTATTTCAGATCCCAGTTATTTGGGTATATTCAGTGTAAAAATATAAGTCTGAAAAATATGTGTCTGAAATGGTACAGATCTTCTGCTTGAGGAAAGGGGTTAGACTAGAAAACTTCCAAGATCCCTTCCAACTGTTATTCTGTTAAGACTGAAGGAAAAAAGTTAGTCTTGCTATATATACTATGGCAAAAGTCCCTTTTCATTACAGGTTAACTTTTGCATTAAGATTGTTCAATAGCTAGACTGTTCACATATACTTTCAGCTAAATTAAAATCTCTCAATGCCTTACTTGCTTAAATCTGATTCCACGAAGATTAGATTCAAAACAAGTCAAGATGGCTAGCACAATTCTGATCCTTTATAGGTAGTGTATAGACACATCACAAATTTGAATATCAAAGGCCTTCATGGCTGCTCTATCAAGTGCTAGTCTGCAGCATATTTCTTGACTGCTTTGTTCCTTTACATCTGATGGTTGATCTTAAAAGGCAGAAGCCATTCATCCCTTTGATATCTTCCTTTTCAGTTCTAAGCTTAATTGTTCTGTCATCTTTAAGAAATCACAATAGTTGTTTTCATGTATGCTAGCACAATATTACAGGGACCATTTTTAATTATAATACCAGATTCTAATATTTCCTGTGCATTTCATGAAGAATGCTCAAACTATGGGCATCGGAAAGTTGCAGTATGAAGATAGGTGCATCTTGGGTAAGAAATGGAGAATTATAGTTGAACAGAAGTGGACAAAACAAGTAATTCTGACCACCATTAAATAAAAGTGCCGCTGTTTTCAGAAAGAAAATATACCTTAAATGCTTGGCATATTTAACCAGGAGCAAGACATGTATACATAGCGGAAAGAAACTTTAATATAATCAATAATATGGAATATGTTCAAAATATAAAGGCAGTTTTACAAACAAAAGTGAAAAATTCAGAAACTATTTCTTCAGATATATTTTGAATGTTTTATGTTTTTGCTTTAATACAATTTCTTTTTAACCCAACATATGATTTATTTTAATGGTTGTTTTAAAAAATAAACAGCTTAACATACATAAAACAAAATGAATTATTCCAGTTTTTACATTCTCAAAACAAAGTTGATAAGCACATCAAAAGTTCCATGCTAAATAATACCAAAGACCTGACATAGTCAGTTGTTTATGATAATTTGAATATCTTATTTTTCTGTATAATAGTACGAACTTTAAAATGTTTTTAAAGTACTTACATTCATAAAGCAAGAGTGCCCTCTACAGTTGCAGAAGCATTAGGCCCAAATGCTCTTAATGAAGCAGGAGTCACAAAAATAGTATGATTAATAAAAATATCACTGTACATGTATTTATAGATGTATCTTCGTATCTGTGTGCATGTATTGATGCTGCAATGTTTGCATTTATGTACTATAATAAAATTCAGTGATAAACATGCTAATAGGAAGTTAACAATCCTTTACCCATTTACTGGAAGTTAAGTTTCACTTAACTTGCTTGATTTACATGAAAATATGGTGCTATCAGCTTCCGTATTTAACCTAGTTTAATATATTCACAATATGTTCAGAAACATACCTTTGTTTATTAAATACATTTTCTGATACCAAATGGATTACACTGACATTTTACAGGGAATAAATTATATTGTTCTTACACTTAAGATAGCAATTTAGAGCCATTGGAAACTCAAAAAATACAATACAATGCACTCGATAGCCACTGTTCACATGCCTTCTCTTCCAAAGAAAACAATCAGGGCTTATTTTATTTTCTAGAAGAGGAGGAGGAAATATAACTTATCTTATGGAATTCATCTGAAAATTTTAATCTGGGCCGCTAGATATCAAAAAATTGGAAAAGGGTTACTGCTATCTTGTCTGCTTGGGAAACTCAGTCACCACAGGCTGGGGATCAGCAGAATCATAGCCAACATGCCTGGATGCCATTTCACACAATATATACGATACATAGATCTTTAAGGCACCCTTGATATAGTCTCATCTTTAAGATATGCAAATTTCAACTTCCAGAATATTGTTGCCAAGTCTGAAATACATTTGTAGTACTGAAAAAAAAGAATATCATCTTTTTTAGGAATAGGCAGCTTTGGACTAAGCTAGGCTAGAGAGTGTGACCCAATAACACCCAGCGGGCTTTAAGGTCTAAAATGCGATTAGAATATTGAAGATGGCTTTTAATGTTGTTGTACAAGGTACAATGACAATAAACTAAACAACTCAAGCCTTGCTGGTGCCTTAACCATTTCTAGACCCATCATCTTAAAGTTGCCAAGTTTCAAAGATGCTGTTTCTAAATTATCTTCAGCTTTGCCTCAAATATTTTTGCTTGGAGGTACATTCCTTCTTAACTACCATATTTTTGCTATTCAAAATTGGCATTTTAAAAAACTACCGTCTCTTGACAAAATCCTTCAACAGAAGCAGATTTTAAATACTGAACTACTTCCTGCTTTTTAGGAAAATGTATCTCCTGACTGACTCTACACACATTTTCTTCAAAGAAAATCCTTCGAGTTGGCGCTGCGTGTTCCTGACGCCTAACCGAAAAGAACTTCAGCTTCTCATCGACCTCTTTAAAGGGCCCTTATTATACTGTATTCCGACTCTCAAAAGTCATCATCCAATAAGAATTGTCCTTTCAAGTTAAGGAATTTGGGCGGTAAATTTATTTTTTACCTGCTGGTTGATTGGCCAGATTGGGGAAGTTTTCGCGAGGGGTGGAGTACCGGCTTTTTAAAACAGTTGGTGGTGGTGGTGGGGAGTTGCGGCTTTTTGGCGGGAATCCGCATCTCTGAGGTAGGGGGTATCTTAGCAACACAGCGGGAGGGGGGCTTCTATTCGGCGTTATTTTCTGCATTTGGGAGTAAAAACCCGTCGTTTCCCCCGCCTCTCCTTGAGCCTTTTGCCATTGCCGGGGGCCCGAGTTTGTCCTGAGTTTTCTTCGCCCACGGTGGGCAAACGTTATACTTTAAATACTGTTCCTTCTGTTTTATTGGCTTTAGACTAGAGGGTTTCTTTAAAATTATTTAAAAAATCTTTGTTACTGGACGAAAAGAAAAAAAAATGCAAGAAAGCCAAATTAGCAAAGAAACTATGTTTAACTGTCTATGGAGATTCTCAGTCATCCAGGGCATGGTTGTCCCAAAGGTGCTTTTTCAAGAGGCAACTGGACTTTCTGGTGAATTGGACCAAAAAGTTCAGTTGCCTCTTGAAAAAGCATCTTTGGGACAATTATGGCTAACGTTTATCAATTTGGGCTAATTATTTGAAACGATTCGGGTTCCTGAGGAGGCGTCCCGAGCGGTTTCCGCGCGAAGGCAGATTTACCGCTACTTCTAAGGCGCCGCCCCCAGTTGCCTAACCCCGCCTCCATCACAGATTAGGGAATACCATTGGTGGATTAATGCTCCCGGTTTAGCACTGACGTCCCATGAAAGGAGAAACGAAGCCGGGAGGAATTGGCCTATGGCTGCCCTCATCACAGAGGCGCCGCATAAGGATCAACTAGAAGAATAGAAGTTGTGTGCTGGTGAATGGGTGTCTCATCCATGTCGGTGCCCCAGTTAGGATTAAAGCTTGGCATTTCTTTTCATACGTGAAGCCGCAAACAAATAGGGGGAAAAAATCCGATTTCTGGGAGCATCTGTTCCGATCAACACGTGAATCAGAATAGAGCTGGAAGGGACCTTGGAGGTCTTCTAGTCCAGCCCCCTGCTCAGAACCGTATAGGTTCTCCCCAGCAGGAGAACCTATACCATTTCATACAAGTCTCTTCTTTAAAAACCTCCAGTGATGAAACACCCACAGCGTCTGAAGGCAATCTGTGCCACTGGTTAATTGTCCTCACTTAGGAAGTTGCTCCTTAATTCCAGGTTGCTTCTCTCCTTGATTAGTTTCCATCCATTTTTTTTCTTGTCCTGCTCTCTGGTGCAGAAGTAAAGTTGGTGAGCTTGCCAACAATAGACTAACCCACCTTACAGCATCTGATAACGTGAGCTATTTGAAAATGTATGCCACATAAAAATGTGCTGGTCAGAAAAGTTGCTACCAGAGTCCTTTAGAGACATTCTATCATAAACATCTCTTTATCACACCATTTTGTTATCAGCAGACTATGGTTACTAATGGCTTTAGTAATTTTTGTTTTTAACTCTGTTATGATTGTAGTTAATTTTGCACTTGGTGTCTATTAGCTGCCCAGAGTCATGTATGTGAGATAAATAAGGTAAATATGAATAATACATTTCTGTTGATTGCTATTTCTAATGCTCCTTTAGTTGAAAAAGGATAATATGGGAAGTTATAAGTGATGTTCCCAGGGTAGCTAATAGGTAATAATTTGAGTTACATAGTATTTAGATTTGATTCCATAAATGTGCTTTGGAGCAAGAAATGTGCTTTTTCCGGATGGTGTGTGTTTCCAGGGAAAAGCTTTAAAGAATTGTAAGCAGGTGTCATGGGGGCAGCTTTGCATGATCAGAAGCAGCTTTCTGGGATTTATTTATTAAATTATTTGCAGCCCATCTTTTATCCAACAAATCTGGGTGGCTTAAAATATAAATTGTAAGGAATTAAATATGATGCACACAGCAAAGACCTAATTAAATAGTTCATATTTCTCCTAAAATTTATTTTATCTAAAGTTGCTATATTTGTTTCCTTCTCCCATCTGGTATATTCTCATAACTAATTCTAACAAATCATTTAGAGTTCTTTAACTTATTGCTTTTTCAAAAATAATGAGCCAAAAATAATTTCCAAGGCAATCCTATAACTTTTATTCACACAAATATCCTTTAATGACACCTTATCTTTGTTTCTCTAAGCTGGTTTTAGTGGTTTCTGGACCTAATGCATATTTCTTTCTTTTGCCATCAAAGTCTCAGCATTGTTTTGTTATTTTTCTCATAACTCAGTATCTCTATCCTAATCTTTAACACTCCTTTTCATCACTAGCCAAAGATCCCCAGGTGATCTACAACTAACTCTTCCCTTCTAATCGTAATTTCTACCTTCCAAACTGCATATCCCTCTTTTCCTGTTCTCATTTAATTTGAAACGTTAGATGAAATCTAAATTTTAGGAGCATAAGCATTTAAACAATCTAAACATGTAGCAGTCCTAATCAGTTATTTGTAGGCAATTGTAAGGATTTCAAGGTATTAAATTCTTACGTGTGGAAAGGGAAATTAATGTGGTTATCCTATAATAACTCATGCAGTAAAATGTGTTTATGGCATGAAAATATTTTCTTGCAATATTTCCTTGAGATGTGTGCAATGCAGGTAAACCAGTTTGATTCATCAGATGAGGAGCCCCTGGAGGAAGAACAGACACCCCTTCAAGTATCCTGGTAAGACTAAAGGTGGTGGAGCAAAAACTACCTTTAAAATTTTTTGGAACAACTTTAATATACTTCCATATCTCATTAACATATTGACATTTTTAATTTACTCTACATTATATAAATGAGAAGCTACTTTTTAATTTTTCACCATCTCATTAAATGACAGTATCTCTTCCGAACACTATAATAATCATTTTGCTTCTTTTCAAGAAGTCAAAGTAATAATATAACCTTCTTCTGTCTTTTTTTAATAAATTGACTAAACATATAGAAGGAATCATTAAACACATTTTATTTATTTTTTTGTTTTTAAACATTGTTGTACATATCTCGCATGGTCCTACTTTTAATTAAAATCTGCACCTGTAGTGTGATTAGGAATACTGATTGTAAGTGTGACAATGAACTTAGAGCTGGCTATACCTAGATCTCATCCCAAAATTTTGGAAAGTAGAATGGAGGTGATCAGTAAAGGTCTTCTATAGGTCTAGTATTTGGTCTGATTTTTCCATTTGAATCAATATAATATCCCTCCCCTTCTATATATTCAGTGTGGCATGTAAAGATTGATAAAGTAGAGCAAGGGTCTTCAAACCTGGCAAGTTAAAGACTTGTGGAAGCACCCAGGCCCTTGCATTTTGCACTAGTTGAAGCTCTGTTACAGTTGCTTAGTCAAATGATAATGGAGATCTGAGCCACTGTAGTCAGGTCCTCTCATCCCAAGTGAAGTCACAAACTGCCAAAGCTTCAGCAAAACCACAGCCTCTACTTACTGATCCGGCAAAACCCCTGAATCTAGAAAGATGCTCCTTAATAGACACTGAAACCCCATTCATAGAATTAAAGGGTTGGAAGGGACCTTCTAGTCCAACCCTCTGCTCAAGGCAGGAGGCCTTATTCAGACAAATGGCTGTCCATCTTTTCCTAAAGAACTCCAATGCTGGAGCCCTAACAGCTCAGGGAAGCAAGCTATTCCATGGATTGTTATTGTCAGGAAATTTCCCCTTAGTTGCAGATTGGATCTCTCTTTGGCTTAAAGAGTTTCCACCCATTGCTTCTTATCCTGGGTTATTCAGATTATATTCAGTATTCAAATATAAAATATGAGGCAGGGAAGATCCCAATTTATAAACCACTTCACTTTGCTAGGGTTTAGTTGTATGTCTTGAGAGTAAATGCAGTAGATAAAAATGGCAATTTGTAAAAACTTACTGCTATTGGGTTTTGTGCATTCTTCCTATAGGTTACCCTTATCACCAGCTTATTCCCAATTCCTAGGAATCAGTTCACTACCAGGTAAGTACATAGAAGTGGCTAAGAATAAATCTATGAATATTTTAAATATCTGTTTTAATAGCATTGTTCGTTTCTTTTCATCTTTCTTACTTGATTTAGGTTGTCGATTCAAAAATATTAAAAGAAACCTTCAGAAAGATATAGGTAATTATCAGTGACACAGAGGTATGTCCTTCAGTAGCTTATTTTTAATAAATCTAGTTTTAATTCCTTGGAACTGCAGTTAACCATTTATTTGTGTTAAAGACCTGTATCTCACAAATCTATAACACTTGTAAGAAACACAAAAATAAGGAACAGAGAACTCCGCAAAGCAATTGCATTAAGACATGGCATAACAATATTTATAGTTGTACATGAAAGTAGACTAGTTACCAGGTGAAAAACATTCCACAACTGGAATTCTAGTATGGAGTTTTTCTCTGTTAACCAACTAATTAACATCTGATGATGGGCAACTGGAACAAAAAGCCTCAAAAGCAAAACATAATGCATGGGCATATGCATACTGCAATCTTAGTTAAGGTATGAGCTTTAGTGAAATATACTTTTTAAATAAGCGCTCTACATGGAAAAAGTACTTTTTAAAAATTTAAGCATTTGAAGATGTTTTTTCTGAAAGGGACATTTTTATTAACACTATTTTTAATCCAATAATCTGAATACCACATACTCTGTAAATATTGTTGTCCTTCTTGAAACCTCTTGTATTTGCTAACAGAATGAAATAACAAAATAGCAGATTTCACAACCGTTCCTGTATTTAATACTGCTAAAATTAGGTAGGCTTAAATCTGACATCTTTTATTTGCCTAACAGACAATGATACACATACTTGAAGGCAAAGTTACTTAGAAAAGTCTGCAAATTACATTTTTCTAACTAGTTTTGCAATCAATTCCCTCAATATCATGAATATGTATGGATTCAGATTGTATTTAACACTTTAGCATATATGTTGCCTTTTTATAAATGAACTAAAAAGTGATGGGGTGCTCGATGTATTTGTACTCTGTACCAAAGGAGAACTCACAAAGTATCGTGTCCCACAGCTAATGGAGACATACCAGAATTATGGAATCACTGTGCATCACCATCCTATTCCTGATGGAGGTACACCAGATATTGCCAGATGCTGTGTTATTCTAAATGAACTGAGGAATTGCCTTGAAAGTAAACGAAAAGCCACAATACAGTTGAGTTCTGATATTCTAGTCATAGTTGAGTTCTGATATTCTAGTCATTTACCCTCTAAGTAAATGAAAGTGATTCAGTCACTAAGTGTTCATCTACCACCTCTGCCAAAATTTGACTTCTATTTGCTGCAGTCAGCTTCTGCTGTATCATTCCAAACTACAAATCAAAGATACATTTTTCTGCTTTTTAAGGGACTTCAAAGTTGCATTGAATAGTAAAATGATCAGTTCAGACTCCTTTAACAATTTCACTACCATAAAAAATACTACTCTAGAATATGCTTATTGTGAGAAAGCTGATAAGCACTAGTATCAATAGCCCTAGGGAAAAAAGCATTGTTTTAAGTTAGACTTTGGAATAATAGATCCAACTGAAAACGTCTATATTTGAAGAATCACAGCAGATTTTAAAAAAACTATCTTGGTTATGGAGATTGTCATGTTTACAGCTATTGCAATATATTCCTTTTTAAAATTTCTTTTAGTTGTTATGGAGGACTTGGACGATCCTGTCTCAGTAAGTGGAAGTGCTCTGTTTAAAAAAATTGACAAAGTATTGCTTTTTTAATATTGCTGGTAATATTCTACAGGCAATTACAGACCTATTTTCTTCATACCAGTCAAAATATCCTCTGCAATACACAAAGACCAAAAGCTCTCTTAAATCTTTCACAACCAACAGTAGGCTTATATTGACGTTAATTTTTAAGTTTGAAGGAGATAAACACATAGTTTTGTATAAACTGTAAGAGCTATCTTTTTTTAAAAAAAAGCTGGTCATGAGAAGCTAGAATACAATAAACATACAAACTGAAAAAAAGAAAGAAAAGTAAATGCATATTATCTGTCATATCAGGGATTCTTTGATATAATGCTCTACTTGGCCAATACTGTGAGGCTCTAAAGCCTAAAGGATTCCCACTTGTATTGTAGCAAAAATTTCAAGAGAGAAGCTGAAGCCCTATCATGATAACCATGAGCAATAATGGGACAGCAGACACTTCGGACACCTGACTACTTTTTTTAAAAAAAAATCATGTAAAAAGCATTTTACAGGACAATGACATGTAATAAAGCCAGCATCTCACATCATGATGTCCAAGAATCTCTTGAGTGTGCTGTAATATAGGAAAACCATTAAGTATGTTATTTCTATGCTGACCTCTAATTTACTCTTGTTCTCTCTAGTGGTCTAGCAAATCTCCATTTTATAGCTTTTACCGTATTTTCAATAACAAATATAATCAAGGGAAGAAATGCAAGTAATTCTCCCCACAATCCTCCTAAGAGTTGATCTGCCAAAGTAGGGTAGTAAAAAAAGAAATCGGGATGGTCACAGCTTTCAGGATTGGGCTTGAATTGTGTGGCGTGATTGTGAATGCGATCTTTGTTTTTTTAATATCTCTCCCTGCTTACATAGAAGCTGTGCTGTCTAAATCCAGCTGGCCCTGCTTCTATAAATCCCTATTAAACTGTAAACACAAAGGTTTTGCATTTGTGTTTCAGGCTCAGGTGTTCCTGCATTTAATAGGCCTAACCTACATAAATGCTTTCATTGATATTTTCCAAAATAGCTGACATGTGAAAAGCTGAGAATTCATGAATAAGCATGAGAATCTTAATGTTCTGTTACCTTGTTTACCTTTAAAACAGATTGCTCCTCCTTACCAAAAATGTCTTGTTCACTTAGGTCATTCTATGATTTTCTTACAGTAGCGGCTTGCCTTCTGCTCCAGGTATCTGACAACATAACTCCGCAGCAGGCAATAGACTGCATGAGGGAATTGAGAGGCTCAGGTGCAATACAAACTTTAAAGGTTAGACCTGCCAAGGAGGAAATAGAACTTAAAAGATGCTTAATTTGTTTACATTATTTCTGCACCCCTCCATATTTCCCAAAACTTTGTAGGATACTCAACTGTAGACATTTTGCTTGCTACTAAAAGTCTTCTCTCGATTAAATACACCCTATTTGCCCTCAGGCCATAAACCACATCCATGGCTGCTGCTGGATTCCCCTTGATATTGTTAAATGTTTTATTCTTTTATACATTTATTTAAATATTATTTATTTAGCATATGGCATACAATGTCAGTGAAATCTACAAATCTACACACAATGCAGTCCTGAATCCTAGGTTGCTAGTTCATTCTGTTTGGTGCTTGCACACCTATCTATGGTGCACCCCTGGGGTGGACTAGCTTTATACCAGCTAAGCAGCACTCAGGTTTATTGGTTTTTCCAGGCTCTGCCAGTGTCGTCTCCTGTTTCGCATCAAGCCAGTCCAGCATCAGCTTCTACTCTCCTGTACATATGAACGCAGTTAGGTATTTCTCACCAAGTGGTACACTGAAGCATTTTGATCTTGGCCAGGGTTCATTTTTTCCTGTCCATATAGCCCTGCCCTTATTGTTTAACAAATTGTGTAAATTACATTTCTTCTTTCTCATTAGGCTGCTTTTAAGCTAAATACTTAACCAAAAATTATTTAGCTTTCCTTGTTATGTATAGCTGGGTTTACACAACACATGTTCATCCACATTAAAAGGAATTGAGTAGTTTATAAATCAGCAGGTTATGGAAATCGAGTATCATCTCAATGGTGGCCCCTCTTCTGGAGAACTGCTTACCCCACATATAAGAACCATATCCTCTTTACTGAGTATTGAGGAAGAGCTGGAAGAGAACCTTTAAAAAAAAATTCTTTCATAATTTAACTCTGCTTATTAGGGCTATTGTATTTTGTCACTCTTTTGATATTTGTAACCTCTTTTTATTATAGAATTATATTTATTTACAGCCAAAAGACACTAGTTGGGGCTGTTTTGGAGTAGAGTAATATAGAAATACTACTGATATAAATAATAATGCTTGTTTAGATACAGGTTACAGAAAAGGTAATCCTCAATTTGCAACTAGTTGCTTAGCAACTGACTGAAGTTACGGTGGACCTCCCCAGGGCTACTTACGACCCAGATTTGAAGTTCCAACAGTTGCCCCTACATTCACATGATACATTTTGGGTGCTCAGCAACTGGTCTGCATTTATGGCCATTTGCCACATTTGCTTACAACTATCACTGTAAAATTGGGCAGTCACATTATGACCCACCTAATGATCAGTACCACTTAGGGCTATAATTGCAGACAATTGTAGGTCAAGGACTACCTATAACAACTACATTGTATGAAACTAGTTTGTACTTATTTGCTGAGTCTCCTTGCTTTAAGTGGTGCATGATGGGGTTGAAGTATTTTCCCCCCTCAGAGGCAGAGAGTTTTCTATTGAAGATTGCTGCAATCAAGGATTTTTCAGGAGAGGTAGGGAGAAGGGGGGGGGGGCTAATGTCTGCTGTCAGTTCAGTTATTAATGGAAAACATTGTAGAAGCCTGTCCTTTTATAAGAGCAAATACAGTATCTACACCTTCAGAGGAGAGGAGAGTAGTTAGTAGAGTTGGAGAATGGGAATCCATTCTATGTTTCTTCTCTGTGGTTCTCCACTCATTCCAAGCCATATCATTAGAAAAAGTTATGTCACCCTAATGTTGAAGTTCCATCATTCTGAAGCATCATTTTTTCTTTACAGCAGTACAACTACCTTCAAGATTTTCAGGAGACCTTGGCTGCCTATTTGGCAACAGAAAGTGAGCGACCAAGATCAGTATCCCGATAAATACCCTGAGTTTAGTTACTACTTGAAAGTATACATTGCACTGTTTTTGCTTTGTACATAGTGGAAAATAATTTTATTAATTGCCTGCCAGTTACTGCCTTGACGAGGGATACGAGACTATATTACACAAGTCCCTGAATAAAGTTCCATCTGCGGATTGTATTTTGACAGCAAATTATAGCATGTAGCAGAATGCATAATAAATATTTTTAATCTTTTTACTTTATATCCTTTCCAATTCCTGTTAGATTTCTCTGCTGTGATAGGGTGTTGTTTTTTGTTGTACTCCTTTATGCAGTTTATGGAAAAGTATAGGAGAATTACATTAATTTATATTACAGCAGTGCCAACTTTTTGGTGGAGTATATTGTGAGACACTAGCAATAGAAATATTGTGAGTTGTTTCATGTGTTCACTTTTCAATTGGTGTGTCCCTGTAGATGCCTATGGGAAACCAGATGCTTGTTCACAAGTAGAGATGTTAATGAGCTTGCCTGTTCCCTGAATAAGCAATTCATTAGTCTTCCTTAAAAAACAGAATAACTTGCATTTAAGTTTGTCACCAGTTTGTCATATGGAAGATCACTCTATCATTACTACAACTACAGTATCAGCCAACCAGGATGTTTTCAGGACTAGCAGTCCAACCTGCTACTTAGGAAGTGCTCTTTGCATAAAGAAAAATGTAGGACAAAAATACTGCCTCCCTTGTGTTTGGCACAAATTTGAAACATATTCTGCAATAGCAGCCAATTCAAATTCAAATTTTTTTATAAGAGTGAAGTAGGTCTGCCCCTGAGGCAATACAGTTGTCCACTTACATTATTCATTAAATCTATATCCACCACAATCTAGTGACTCCTAGCAGCTTACATGGTAGAATATAGCAAAGGAATAATTACAATATCCATGTCATGCTAAATATCCATGGTATGGGTTAGAAATAGAAAAACCCTCCAACTAAAAAAGTTGTAATAAAAAATAACACTGCAGTATATAAATTTAGAAGGAATCTCCCCAAAATAATTTTAACATTTTTAGGTCAACAAGGAGGCAAATAGCCTAATTTCTGTTGGAAGGCTATCCCAAAATGCATCACCGGGAAGAAGCAGTTCTTTCTACCTTGAGCCTTCATCTTTCAGGACCTAGAGACTAGTTTATCTCGGGAAGGACTACTGGGTCAAGCAATTCTGGTTGGAGCAGATAATCCTCTAGATACCAAGAAAAATGACCTTATAGGTCAAATCCCAGCATCCTAAATTGTAACCGACAATGCAAGTATGTTATATCAGTAATGTTAATACACAATAAGATTATTTGTTCCTATACAAAGAACAGGTGAGTGGCCACTATATTCTAAACCAGCTGTAATTTCCAATTGGTCTTCAAGGGCAGCCCAGGTAAAGCATATTACATCAGTCTAATCAGGTGATGAGGGCATGAATTGCTATACTCATGTCCTCTGCAAAAGATAGTTTTAATTACATATTAGTCAACGCTGGGAAAGGCTCCTCCAGCCAGTTTCCATCCAGTTAAAGCAGCGGCCATGAATCCAAAAGGACCCCCAATTGTGAACATGTTCCTTCATAGATAGTGCCTGCCTATCTATGCTGTTGAGAGATGTAAAAACAGTAGCTTCACCTATTTCAACCTGTTACTTTTCATACAGGTACCAGGATACAAAACTGAAGCATCTCTCAAACTATACAACTTGGAGTGGCAATGCAAAGTTACAGCTTGCTGTTGCTACATCCCAAATTGTCAACCACTTCCCCCAATGGTCCCATGTAACTGTTGAAGAGCATAGGAGGAGCATCCAACCCCTGTAGCATTACACATATTGGGGTCATTGGACCAACCTCTCTCTCTCTCACACACACAAAACCACAGATTGAATCTGCCCAAGGAGAAGAATCATGCAAAACAATGATTCCCATAAATGGATATCTGCTTATAAATGGTGCCATAAGATACCACAAACAATGGTGTGGAAGGCTGCTAAGAGATCTAGCAGGTCTAAGTAGGTGCACCACTCCACCCAAATCCTGACACAGATTATCCAAGAGCAATTGAAGCCATCTTTCATGTACAGGGCCTTATCCCTGACTGGAAAGGGTCTAAATAATCCACTTCTCCCATGAGCTGTTCAGAGCATCCAGAAGTGGGAGGTGCTTCAGTTTCTCCTGGAAAGGCTGGGCTTAAAACTC
>JANHFN010006593.1:202363-224346 GCA_032468175.1 Toxicocalamus goodenoughensis | reverse complement strand
GCAAAGGCTCATGTCCCTTTGCTCCTCCTTTATGTCTTATGGGAGGGGCCAATCATCTCCAAGCCTTACTCCTGAGTTCACCCCTTCTGTCTTAACTGTTCTTGCCTTCTGGCAGCTCTACACAAGTGTGCATTGGGAATAGGCTCCCCCTGTTCCTCTGCCTTACTGATGTCAGATTCTGGAGGCTCCAGTAACTCCCAGATGGCTCTGGCCCTATCTCTGTGTCAAACACAGATCCCTCTTCTGAGCCTTCCCCAGATTCCAGGACTGGCCCATGTCACTCCACACTGTCCGACTCTGCTGCCAGCTCCGCCGGCTGCTGGCGGACCACAACAGCCTCATTCAGTGCCTGGGAATTTGGGAGGGGGGATTTCATAGTGAGTTAGATTAGACACAACAACATTCTTTCCCAGAGAGTCAAGGACATGTTGCCCTGCGCCTGGAGGGGAGTGATTGGTGGGATGTCTCCAGTTGGGATGAAGATTTGGTTGGGCCATGTGATGGACTGATGGGTGCAGGGGATGGAACTTGGATTTCTCTTTTGGGAAGGGAGAACCCGGAACTCTCAGATTCGGGTTTTCCCAGATGTGCCAATATGACAACTCTAATAAAATGGAACTTTTAGGAATTGTTTGCCTCGGAGTTTATTGGTTTGGAGTTAGTTGGAACGCTGACATAGTCCTTGCTTAATGACTGGCTGGTTTAGCAACTTTTCAAAGTTATGATGGCATTGAAAAAGTAGCTTTACAACCAGTCCTCAGGTTTATGACTTTCACAGGATCTCCATGGTCAGGTGCTCAAGGTTCAAGTGCTTTACAACCAGTGGATTTTACAACAGCATCCCCCACCATTTGCACACTTCGCAGCTGGTTTCCAATCAGCAAAGTCAACGGAGGAGACAACAGAACAATCAGAGGTCACAATCACACAATATCTTATTTAACAATTGGGCAGAAGTGAGGATATAAGTCCATTGTGGTCACGGGATTTCTCATTTAATGACTCCATATTTAGCAGTAGAATTGCCAGGCCAAAGTTGTGGTTGTTAAACAAGGACTACCTGTATTCTCCCAGTCAAATGTGTGATTAGCTGCAAAAATGTGTGTGATTATACATTGGTGCATAAACCAGTCCACAAAATTGCAACCAAAATACCAGGAAAAACAGAATCTGCTCTGGAAAACAGCATTTACAAACTTGTTTTTCATGTACATCAAATTCTCTGGAAGAATTAAAATTGTTTTTCTCCCACTCTGCTAATAATGTTTAGCTTGAAAACTGCAATGTATGATCATTGTTAACAGTTTTCAGACATGGTGATTATCTAAATACCAGAAAAGTGTGCAGGAAGCCACCAACTTTTACGTCAACACTTAAAGCCTGTGATATTTTTTTTAAAGAAAACCGTAAAGCCTAGTCTGTGGATAAGCTAAACCCATTTTTTTGCATGTATTTTGGAGTTCTTAGCTTATATGCGAGTATACAGTATATAGTATTGGTGATGCAGTGGTTAGAATGCAGTATTACAGGCTGACTCTGCTTACTGTCAGGAGTTCAATTCCGACCGTTTCAAGGTTGTCTCAGCCTTTCCGTAAAATGAGGACCCAGATTGTTGGGAGCAATAGACTGACTTTATAAACCACTTAGAGAGGGCTATAAAGCACTGTGAAGCGGTATATAAGTCTAAATGCTATTGCTATTTACAATCCTGGATCTTTCTCGTAGTTTTGAGTTCCTCACTTCTTAGAAATGTTCTGCTTTTCCTACGTCTGTGATGGCGAATCTATGGCACACGGGCCAGAGATGGCACACAGAACCCTCTGTGGGCATGCGAGCCGTCGCCCCAGCTCAGTCGCACATGCGCACATGCACCTCCTGCTGGCCAGCTGGTGTTTGGGTCTCAGCCACGCAGGCGTGGGGGGAGGAGCACATGCCGGGGTGGTGGTGCATACGCAGGGGACATATGCGTATTGCATTTTTGGGGATGCTCACGTGCACTTTGGGCACTCGGGCACAGAAAGGTTAGCCATCATTGTCCTATGTAGCACTAGTTGAAAGATATCTTTGTACATGACATTAGCTCTCTCTTGGTTGGAGTAGGCACAGGCTTTTTTATTCTGTGGCCCTGAGAGATGCTCATCCAGCCTTTCCACCCACCGCTACACTCCCTGTTCCATTGCTGAAAAGCTCCTAATTTTTTTTCTGATGTCCTACCAAAATCTTTATTCCTGTTGTGATGACTCAGGATGGGATACAAAATAAATACAACCACAAAACAACAGGTGAATCCCCTTTTATTCCTTCATTTTGCTTCCAAGCTCCAAATATCCTTGACTGGAGACAAAAAAAACTCCCACACAAACAGTTACAAGGAGGAGGAAATGCCGTTTAAATTATAAAAAGTAAAAAACAACCCAAACCAGGCAAGATAAGGGCTTGAAGACATCCAGATATCAGAACACACACTGGGAAGGATGCCAAACTCAGAGAGGAACAATAAATTAGAGATATTTCCACGCTTTGTTTCCAGCACTCGCCCATATGCATGTCCATCCTCTTATCCAGTTGTCACATCTGCAGCCCCCTAAAGAGGATCAAGGCCCTCTCCTCCCTAGTAGACCACGTCTCTCCCTTATCCTCTCCTCCCTGCGTGCCCTAGGATGGAGAGGGGATGGGTCTGGGTCCTCCCTCCTCTTACTGCCCAGCCAGCCTCTGCCCTTCCCCAGCCTCCTCCACAACCTCCGGAGCCAAACTTCCACTCCCTGTCGGTTGCTCCTCCTCTCCCTCGGAGTCAGTCACACTTGTTATAGGTAGTCCTTAACTTAAGACCAGTCACTTAGAGACATTAAAAAGTTACAACAACACCCCCAAGTAGGTACTTATGATCCAGATTGACAGCTGCTCCCACTGCAGTCATACAATCGGATTTTTGGAGTTCAGCAACCAGCCCACAAATGTGGCATTGGCAGCATTCCATGGTCACATTAGTGAAATTTATTACCTTTTTTTTGCCGGAAACTGGCATCTACTTTTGCTTTCCAGTAAAACTGCCTGTTGTGCACCATGCGTTGGTTTAAAAACCACCACATTTGCTTAAAGATCATCACAAATGTTGCAAAATTGAGTCATATGGGTGCCTCAACTTACAACCGTCAAGATATACAATGGAAAATCCATGCACCATTACGGTTGTAAGTTGAGGACGCCCTGTTTTTAAATTAATCATTTAATCTTGTCTTCTGGAATAATTCTAAACCATTATTTTACACGGCAACCTTCCAGATATCAGCAATAACTGGACATTGCTTTTAATCGCAACACATGTTAATTCAACTCACCAGGGAATGAAGGCTATCAGCTCATTGGTGAACATTCACTATTAATCCTATAATTATCACTCTGTAATTTCTGAATATCATTTCTCTCCAATTTCACTATGTTTTTCGGAGCCTCCCTGGAACTGGAGGAACCATTTTTGAGAAGCTGAAGTATCGGATACCAACTTCAATTAAGCTTCTGCTGGGGTTAGACAAGGATGACAAAATTTATTGTTATTATTCATACATACTTGCTTATAGAAATGGAGCTCACTTAACAACCATTCATTCATTCAGTGACCATTCGAAGTTACATTCAAAGGGAGCATTCCAAGTCAACCAGTGTTGGACGGAAAGGTAGTTAGGGCTATACCTCAGAGTTACGGCTATTGCAGTGCCCCTCGGTCAAAACTGATCAAAATTCAGGCACATGGCAATCTGCAACCACAACAGGCACCTAAATTCCCTCTCTCCTATCTCTCCCCATCTCTGCCCTTTTGGGAGCCACAAGTCTTAAAGTTGCCAACTTTGGAGACCCCTGCTCTACAGTATTGTTAATTGTCTAATGTCCTCTTTTTGAAGGAAAGGTGGAATTTAGGTTGCAAGGTAAACCGATCCAAACGTAGCACGACAGATGTAGAATCCCATAATAATTAAGGTATCAAAAATGGTGGGAGGTGCTCTTGCTGGCTAGCTAACATGGAAGTAGCTAACATGGAAATAAATAATAATGAATTTAATGGAAATGTTCTTGTTGTTAGTTGCGAAGTCGTGTCCGACCCATCGCGACCCCGTGGACAACGTTCCTCCAGGTCTTCCTGTCCTCTACCATCTTCTGGAGTCCATTTAAGCTCACGCTGACTGTTTCAGGGACTCGATCCAGCCGCCTCATTCCCTGTTGTCCCCTTCTTCCTTTGTTCTCAACCGTTCCCAGCATTAGGCGCTCTTCTCCAATGAGTCCTTCCTTCTCATTAGGTGGCCAAAGTATTTGAGTTCTGATACCTTAATTTGAGACTTTCAAGAAGAGATTGGACTGCCATTTGTCAGAAATGGTGTAGGGTCTCCTGCTTGGGCAGGGGGTTGGACTAGACGACCTACAATGTTACTTCCAACTCTGATTATCTGTTATCTGAAGCCTGATATACAACCAGGACTATTGCAAGTGAAAAACTAATATTCTAGCCAGACAGATTAGTTCTGCAAACTTGAACACCCGTCTTATTCTTTTACAAATACTTCCTTCAATGGTTTGGTTAGGAGAAAATGGCAATTTGTATTCAATAAAAGCAGTTGTTGACTTCCAGAAGCTAACTATGCAATCCCAAACTGGATAGGCATCCCATCCTGTTATTTTATGTTAAACAGTCCAATCAATTTATTGTCAAAGGGGAGATCCTGGATGGGAAGACCTCTTGTTCAAAGGTTATATATTCCTTTTGCCAGGGGACCTTTGTGGTTTTCCCAGCTTTAAGCTTATTCTAACACATTAAAAATAGAAGACAGAGAGTTTGACAGGTTTTATTAACATTGTATGCTCATCGATACCAATACAAGTTCCATGCTTTGCCAAACAAAAAGAAAATGATTTTAAAAAACATGCAAAATCAACGAAGCATAACATTAAAAATACCCCAATCACTACAACACCTGTCAAGCTGAACAGTTTCACAGAAATGTCAGGACTTTTCCAGTCAGTCAATCAGCTCAGTGAACAATAAAAGTACATGTTGCAGTTGTCATTCAAGATCTGGGTACATTTTCCTTTTTATAAAATACTGCTGCTGTTATACAGAACAACTTTTCAGCAATAGAAATGTTTAATTATATTAAGTCAATACTTGGTAATATATTATTACAAAGAGACCAATATCCTCACTAATAATTTGCAAATTTGGAGAGGAGAGTTGAGTGAAGCAAGAGTGGTGCTTGGTTCAATCAGCAGCCTTTTTCAGATAGGCTAGAAAAGACTGGTATTCTAGCGATCAATGCACTTGATCGATCTTCTCCAACATAGCACCCTCCAGATGTGCTGGGGATAGAATTCCAAGAGTCTTAGCTAGTTCAGAAAAATGAACTATACCTGTTGGAAATTCAAGGACATAAGAGTCTGGATATATCAGAAGGGTGCCAACTGGGGTAGGTTATTCTATCAGATACTAGCAATAGCAATAAACTTATATACTGTTCCCAAGCCTTTACACCACTTTCAAGAAGGTGTACAATGTCAGCATATCGACCCCAACAATCTGGGTGATTTTACTGACCTCGGAAAGATGGAAGGCTGAGTCAACCTTGAGCCCCTCAGGATTGAACTCTAGATTGTGGGCAGAGTTGGCAATATATTGAGTTAGAACTAATGGCCAACCCAGCTGGCATCCTCCAGATGAATCCAGACTATATGTCCTTGAATTTCCAATAACTATATACTAGCTAAGATACTTAGCATTGTAGAATTCTATGCCAAAAGCCCAAAAGGAAGGTTGTGTCAAGGGAGTCTGAACTATGGATACTACAGCTCATCCTTTTCAGGTACAACTAGAGGAGATGGCAAGTGAGCTATAATTGGCTTGGTTCACCTTTATCCTCAATGATCCTTTCTCATAGCTTTGCAGTTTTGTACATTTACAATGTGCACATCAAATTACTGTCCCCAAATTAGGTATTAACTTCCCTAAATGACGTTTCGTATAGTACTGATCTGATATCAACATATAAAATAGTGCACAACTACCAGGACTTTAGCAATCTAACCATTTTTATTAGTAGACTGATTCTTTTTTAAAAAAACAACCCTGCATGCCATGAAAGCCTTTTCACATGTTTTACACAAGAACATAACCTTCCATTATTGAGGGGGAAAAACATTCGTCCGTGTACATAACTAGCCATGTCTATTCACTTAAATCAGGGGTGTCAAACTGGATTTCACTGAGGGCCGCATCAGGGTTGTGTTTGACTTCATGGGGCTGGGGTGGGCGTGGCCAAGGTTGGTGTGGCCAGCTCAACATCACTCATGTCGGCACCTATGATGGCCTGAGCGCTCTGCCAGCGAAAATGGGCTTCCAAGGTCCATTGTCTGATGCGACAGCCTCCTACAACCCTCTGCCAGCGAAAATGGAGCTTGGGAGAGCCGCATGCGGCCCTCCAGAGCTCTGGTTTCACTGGTAGACACTCTACTGGAGTCAGTCCTTTGCTGTTTCAAGGATAGCTCCACATGCCAAATCTAAGCACCACATGGGCTGGATGCGGCCCACAGTTCTTAAGTTTGACACCCCTGACTTAGATCAACTTTCCCTAATCTGGTACCACTCAACACATCTGGAAACAGAGAAGAATGAATTAAATCCCACATGCTTTCACGAAAGCTGACTAGTGTTAACAGATTCACAAATGCCAGTTTCACATTTTATCCAGTGCATACTGCACTATCAATAAAGCACAACAATATGGTTTCTTAAGTTCAAACAAGCTTTTACAGGAAAAGGGGAATACATTCATACAATTGATTCATACAATTGCAATGTGAATATTAAAAGCACATGTATTCGGTGATTCTTCCCTTTTGCTCGGTTCTTACTGTTGTTCGCATGCTACAACAAACATGTATTATGTATATGTAATATGTGAAAAGGCTTGAGGGGAAAAAATTCAAAACCAAGTATTTGGCCTCATTTTGAAATACTGACAATTCTAATCTATAAAAGATTAATGAGAAATACTACCAGAAAAAGACCAGAAATGTAACCATTGTTAGAAATTTATCATCCTACTGTATTATTACTTTTTATCAGCTTATTAAAACATCCATATGAAGATTTGATTTAATCAAGTTAGTATTCAAAAAGTTGTTACAGCTACGTGTTTTGATGGAAACTCTTCACACGTTGCTTCTTCAGATCCAAATAGAGAGGAAGGGGAGCAGGAAAAAAACCTCTCATATCAGCTAAAGATGTGTTTCAAGGCTGCTAACAGAATTCCATTCAGGAATAAACTATAGTTCACATCCTACCGCCGCAAAGACATCACAGAATGAAATATTGTGGCAGGGTAGGGACAAGCAATTGCTTAGAAAAGACAAGAGCTTCCAAATTGTGGAGCTTAGTTTCAATCTCTTTAAACCTAATATCAAGCCTGCAGTTTCCTTCACTGACTTTAACCAAACATAATTCCAAGGAGTGCTCAGCTACGTTTGTTTTTCTTGCCAAACTTTTCAGACAACTGAACAGTATTTCTAATTTTTAAATACTTCTGACAGATAATTCATTTTCCAGACTCTCTTCGTCCTCCATTTTATCCTACACCAGAGGGCCACAAATATGGTCCGGGAACACCATATACCAGTGGGCACACTAACCATTTTTTAGCAGCACTTCAAGACTGAATAATCTTCCCCCTTTTCTGCTTTCTGGATAATTTAACTGGCAAAATGGGTGATATATAACTTACTTCTTAAAACTCTTGACACTTACCCAAAACTGAACCAAACTTCACTAACTCTGGAGTATGATTCACAAAAAGCTCAGTACAGTTCTTGAGCTGACTGAGAGTCTACTCTAATAAAAGGGAGAAAAAACATTCAAATTAAGAGCATCCAAGGATTATAACCTTAGATGAGGGACTGCAGTCAGTTGCTTAAGAAAAAATATTCCTAGAAAAAACACTGGTTTAAATAAAACTAACAAAAGAGTGGTAAAGAAGCCAGATAAGCACAAAAAAAATCTTCAAACATATTTGGTACCTAAAGGACTTCTATGTATATCCTCTTTCAGCCAAAGAACAAATCTGCTCCCCCAATATCCATGAAAAACAGCTTCTGTACTATTTGTACTCTGTTAATAGTTTAGGGATAACCAGCTGCAGTTCATTGTAATGCCATTCAAGATGGAACAATTAGACCAGAGCCTAAATGATCCATTGCAAAATCATTTACAGAGGGCTCCCCCAAACATGATTCATTGGAAGGGTTATCAGCATTAAATGTATTCCTCCAATATAGCATTCATGACATAAATATCTGGGTTTTTACTTTCTCAGAGAGTACAAGTTTTACTTTAGGTATTTATAGTCACTTTCACAAATTCCCAAGAAACTAGAACCTCAGTTCCAAGTCTTGCATAGAAATAACTGTTTATATGATGAATGCATATCCAAGGAGCTCAGAGTAGCTTCAGAAAAGGTCTTTAATAAATCCTATTAAGTAATAGAAATACTATTAAAGTGTGCCTTTCTGAAGGCTTATTTGCAGGGTAAGTCTCTAGTAAAATCCTAAACTATTTGTGTATTTTTTAAAAGTATATTTATATTGATGGTTCACTCAATCCCAGTCCACAGAAGAGTTCTCCCTCTCCTTAAGAAGAGAATGGGAAGTGTCTGTTTAAAATTATATTTTAAAAAATGTCCAAAATGGATTATATTTTCCTACTAACAAAGACAGAAGACACCCATTAAAGAAAGTAAAAAAGACCGCTAATATTTTTTATGTCATTTAATAATGGTCTACCTCAACATGTTCAGCATAGCAGTTTTGCCTATCTGTAATAACTGTCCTCTTTAAAACGACCAGCCCAATTCTATGCAAGTAAGCAGCTTGCCAAATTAGGCAACCCACTCATATGCCAAAAAGGCATAACCCAATCAA
This sequence comes from Toxicocalamus goodenoughensis, assembly GCA_032468175.1. Classification (NCBI taxonomy): domain Eukaryota; kingdom Metazoa; phylum Chordata; class Lepidosauria; order Squamata; family Elapidae; genus Toxicocalamus; species Toxicocalamus goodenoughensis. The sequence continues at coordinate 215,391 of JANHFN010006593.1, read as the reverse complement.
CGCATGGTTTATCTAAAGTGAATAAGAATTGGTCTACTAAAATGTAAAAGCTACTACTTCTTCCTTTGTTCTGGTAATGAGAAATTCTTGGAAGCTTGAAAGTATTTGGGGAAAAAATGCTTCCAAGAATCGTATCAAGAAATCATATTACCAGAGTTATAATCCATTTAATGCCAACTGGTATCAGATTCGGTATACAGATTTTGCCCAACTAGATGACCTAGGATACGGGTGCCAAACTCGGGGCATTATGTTGACATCACGTGATGAATCACATTTTTTTCCCTTCGTGGAGCTGGGACAGGCATAGCCTGCATATAATGCATCTGGCCCATGGGCCGCCAGTTTGGCACCCCCTGACCTAGGATATGTTGAAATTTTGGAATGCTGCAGTTATAATTCACGTATAATGCACCATGCCGAGACAAAGCCATGTAGAATTTGATCAACTAACTATCAGTTTGGGGAACAACGTATATTTCTGCTCCTTTGTCAGTTCACATTTAGCTACCCCTGGTCTTAGGAATCTCATTCCTAGCTAAACCATAACAACAATAGACAGGAAAGGCCTCACCTGTCTGTCTCTAAATACTATACTGCCAATGTATTGGCCACATCATCTATTGAAGGCAGAATCAAGTTTTGCAGCTAAGTAATTCAAGTTGCTGATCAAAGAGGATGAGATTCTTTGATCTGTATATGCTATTATCAAGGTCCAGTCAAGGAGAAGTGCACAATGTTAAGCATGACACCAAGATACTGCTCTCCCCCATGCATTGCAGTGGAGAAGGCATTGGCTACATATTTTTAAAGTACAAAAAGGAAACTAAGGTAGTTAAAGAAGCCAAATTCTGCACGCTATAGATTACTTCTTTCCTCCCCTGCATTTGTAAGAATCCAGGCGCGCACACACAGCCCTGTCTATTGAGAGACAGAATGCAGAGATGTGGTGGACATACTTCAGAATATGTGTTGACTTTTAATTTTCTTTTTTTAGCCAGGCAGAGCATTTTGCCTTAAATCATAGCAGTGTAAATCAGAGTGTATGCACCTACAGCTGAAGTTAATGGAGAGATTAAGCTATCAGACGCTGCTAACGTCTTAGACAAAGTTAACCTGTATCAAATTTAATATTTTTGTTAAAAAAATGGCAGTGTAAGACTTTCTTACAATCATTTGATAGATTTTTTTTAAAGGCACACAGATTGAGAAGTGCTTGCATAAAAAGTCCAGAAAAGTCAAGACTTTTATATTAATAGATCTACATATAAAGACTTTTGGAATGGAAGTCCACTACAGTATGTGACCAAGCCCTTAGGAGGTTGCTTAAATCTACTTTCTATTTGATTAGTAAAAATGCTATCCTTTACATACACAAAAATAGTGTTAAACCTTTGATCCAAAGTGGAAATGTAAGGTTCAAAATAATTGGGGGTCTTTTAAGAGAAAAGAAAAACCCTACCTGGAAAAGTTAGGAACCATACTAAAGTATCTATCCTAAAATAAATTGGGCCCAATTCAAATGTTTTCATTCCACTGAATTCAGTGTTATTTTCACATACTATTAGGTCCAGTTATTAATTATTATCTAGTTTCTATTACTACTGATGCAGATAAGATGCACTTGTAGCTCAAGGTGGGGAGGGGAAATCTGCTGTAAGTTTCCAGACTGCTTGACTGAGTACACAGGTCCACTGATACAAACAAGGGCTAGTGCACAATGTGTCCCTTTGGAGCAGGTGTGTCAAACTCATGTCATCATGGTGGTGTCACATGACGTACCAGGACTTTTTCCTCCTTTGCTAAACTGGGCGTGAGCATGGCCAGTGCATGACGCATCCAGCCTGCAGGCCAGGAGTTTGACAGCCCTGCTTTGGAGATTCTGCCCCAGAGCTGTAAACAATTACCAGTTCTGATAAGTCCAGATAGAAATATTAGTCATGTAAGTGTAAAAAGAAAAAAAATATCCCTGCAGGAAGGAAATTGTTCCCTTTTAAACAATTAGAAGGAAAGGAATAATCCTGGGCAAAGTTTGGTTAAGCAGGAGACAGTTCTTCCCCCCATGTATATAAATTTTGCACAGACAAATATATACATATATATGTACATACATACAAACATTGCAGGAAACAACTATAGGTACAGTGCATTCTTGTTAGGTTTAGAAAGCAGGAGTCATGTCTGGTTCTACTTTGAACTGGATGGAATGCTTAATCCTTCTTTTAGTGGAAGTAGCCGAGCTTCTCCTGAAGCCATTCCTCAGTGAGATCTTCTGTATTCCTAATTTCAAATACCTGGGGAAAAACCAGAAATAAAAATAGCTCCAGCAAGTACATTAAGACATGGTTAAAAGGATAAACCACAGTTGACTATGTTGACACAATCCACTAAGCCAAAGCTAAACTAATTCCATTATGGTTTAGCGTGCTGTATGTGCTAAGCCAAAAAGACATCTAGTCCAAAAGGGAATAAGAAAATATATAATGTATTTTTAATTTAATGTATTTTTAAAAAATCTATTAATACTGATGCAGATACATTTGTCCAGGAACAAACATGCAATCATCTATCCTTGACCTAGAAACTGTGAAAGTTGAATGTCTTAAAAAAAAATATTGCCATTCAGTTTGGGGCCTTTAAAACAGTGTATCAACAGATCAAGCTACAGTACTATCTTAAGATTTATTTCCCACAGCGACAGGACACTCAAGATCAAGATAGAATCTTTTCAGTTGCAGGTAAATGATACATGATAGAAATCCATTCTTTCCTTGGAGAGCAGATCAAGGAGGAATCTACATCGAAACCTCCTCCCCAGCATTTTAGTTTTTTCCTGTGTATGGATGTATTAATTATTACTAGGGAGAACACTGAGTCATGCAAAGATCATCTGTGGCTTAAAGCCTAAGATTACTTCTGAAGCTCACCAGTTAGGAATGGAAAAAAGAGGAAAATCAACTGTATGAAAATGCAGTATAAAGTGGCCCAGTTCTTCACTGAAATCTGGTGCTCAAAAATACTGTCCTTTGGCTGTGCATCAGCCTCTTGAAGGAGCAATGGCCCAACAAAGAAGGGATGCACTAAGTTGCCCCCAAAGGCCCTGTTGGGATACACCAGATTCCTGAAGCAGAAAAAGAAACAGACAGCTGGGAAGGAAGGGTGTATGCAGCAATTGTAGTTATTTTGTGATTTATCTATTCTCCAGATCAATGTTTCTCAACCTTATGTTCAAAGAGCACTCCAAGGATGATACATTGGGCTACTTGCATCCCGGAGCCATTATTTGCCACCTATGGCTCCAGGAAGCCAAATAAAGTATCAATTTCCATAGTTAAAGATCAACATTCACCAGCCAAATCTCCATTGAGCATAGAGCTGTATGTGAACCCCTCCCAGAGAATAGCAATTCTGGAAAAGTTATGTAGTACGTGCTACAAAGTCCAGCTTTCTCTTGAGATCCAATTTTGGTAAGTACCAGATTATGCACATCCTGCAAATATCAGAGTTTGAATTGACAGGTTTTTGAGGGAGCCAAGAGGGAACATCAACTTCACAACAAATGCATCATAACAAATGCTTCAGATTTACCTTTGTGAGTTCTGCTGTTTGTACTAACTTATTTTTGCTGCCAGCGTACATCATCTGTTGCTCAGGTTTACACCCTGTAATTGTAAAAAGGGAGGAAGGCAAGCAGAGACAAATAAAACCACATTAGTCAGTCTATTTAGTCCTCAGTCCTTATTGCATATGCAAGAAACAACTGACCTTTTCCTTGTCCTACTTACTGCTTTAAAATTAACATTAACAACTTCCCCACTCTAATGATTTCCAGATGTATTAGCCCAATTCTCACAATAGACTGGCTAGAAACTAGGAAGGGTTGAAATCTTCCAACACATCTCAAAAACATCAGCTTGGAGAAAAATTGATTAGAAAATTGTGCATACCAAGAAAGATTCAGTTAGCAGTAGCAGTGGTTATTTGTTAAAAGAAGTGCTTGAAAATATTGAAAAGGCCAGGCTGCCTTTTGCTCCCTGAATATGCCTATAATCCACAGTCTTTATCTAAAACTATTACAAGTACTCTATCGGTGGGCACTAGGACAGAATTCTTTCTATAGCAGCATCCTTAGTCTGGGGGTTTAAACCTTAAGAAATGTTGATTAAGAATGCTTTAGTTTAAGGGCTGATATTTTTATTTTTGTATATTAAAGATAATGCTTGAAGGTTGAAAAGCATTCTATAGATGTTTTCATACATGCTTATAAAAGAAACCAAAATCCGCAACTTCACGTTCTATAGATGTTTGGGGTTATGACTTCCATAATCATTTATTAGCAGTGGCTATAGGAGGGTACCAGGTTGCCTAGCACTATACACACATACTGAACATGAAATCTGATCAACCATTTACTTATTTCACTATCTTCTTTAAGCTAGTAAAAAGATATTTACTGAAGACATCAGCTGCCAATTCTATTCATATACACCAAAAGTACTCAACACAGAACATATGTTCCACAGTCTATACCAGCTTGTCAGATTGGGAACATATAATAAACATCAACTGAATGTTCTAAAAAGCACTTTAAAAGTTTACACACATTACTGAGTGATTTTTATTATTTTCATTACAGCAGGCCATTATTAGCCCTGTGCTGAAGAGATGGTAATTTAAGATTTGAGGAAATATATCTTAAACAAGTGAGACAATTTGGTATATTAACCCTTAACATTCATACACAGAGACTCAGTGTTCACCCACGGTGTTAATTTGGCATACAAGCCCTTAAGATAATACACACTCAGCGTTCACATATTGTCTTGTAAATCAGAATGTGCATCATGATGTCATAATATAAATGATGCAAAATTATATTTCCACTATGACATCATAATATATGTGTATTATTTGGCTACTGCAAATGCCACATGGTGCTAAGCTATTGTTTTATTTATAAAGGTTCTCACACAATACTAAACCCATGACAACAACAACTACTTGCTTTATAAAATATATTAAACCAAACTAAACAAAAGCCATTATGGCTTAGTGAAGGACCATCTGCCACAATACAACGTTCCAGTCCTCTCCAACTTCTATGGTTTTCAACTTCTTACTTAAGAGTTTGAGATGTTGATATTCTTCTACAAGATCTCATAAGACCTCTTGCAAGGATTCCAAAATTTTACAAGACTAAAAAAAAAAATCTAATATAGGTGATCCCTGGATGGTATTTAGACGAATTGGGAATGCTAGGGACTATCTGCATAATAACTAGAAGTTGCATTCCCAGCTACTATCCAGGGATCACCAAAATCCCTATGTTAGATTTTTTTCCAGTCTGGTGGAATTTTGGAATCAGGGAAATGAGAAATGCCCTTACATTTCAAAATCCAATTGCTATCAAAGGTTATTCACCAACTCAATGTAGAATAAAATGCAAAATTGCTGAGATCTTTACAAATGTCACTAAACAAGCCTTTACATTTTTTCCTGGTGAGACTGAAAACAATTGCATTCCCATTAGCTAACAAGATTAATTCTTACCAAGAAGGTCTACAGCCATTCTGTAGAGACCACTTGTTGATCTCTACAGAGACCGCTTAGAGAGGGCTATAAAGCATGTGAAGTGGTATATAAGTCAATGTGCTATTGCTATAGACTCCTTGTCCTATTGCTCCTACAACTGTTATTGAGGTAGGCTTCAACTCTGTTTATCTTCTGCATTCGTTGGCCCAACACAAAGGCCCTTATAATGACACTCAGGAGCCAAACAACACAAACTTTTCCCAGCTAATCAAAATGAAAATCTTAATATATTTTATCTTAGATGGCAGCCATCTTTTTATTTTCACTGAAGACAATTTGCACAATTAGTTCACTAGAGTTTAACTTACCAACGGGACTTGAGAAGATAAAGCAGAGCGGGTAAGAGACTCGCCCATCATCATGCTGGTACTTGTAGCTATAGACAATGAATGTGTTCTAAAGGTAAGGAAACTAGGGAACTTAAGTGTGGTTTGTAGAATATTCCACAGCTGGCTCGGTTGACATACACACTAAGCTAAAACCAAATAAACTATAGTCTTGTTTGGAGCAATGCATGAACCCAGTAAGGAAATAAAGCTCTTTCACCTACTATAAATCCCTTCCATTCCTAGACACTTATGCCAGAAACGAGTTTCTAAGAAAGCTCTGCACACCTTCATTAACCTCTATGCCAAGAAGCACAACATAAGCTTATTGGCTCAGGCACCAACAAATGACAGCAGAGTCTTGTTTCTATGTACCAAAACATTACTTTGAGCACTGATAAAGGATATCGAGGTTGTCTTTCTGGAAGTTCATCTTTTAGTTCATCGGGAGATATGCCCTGTAGGAGTCACAACAACAACTTTATTTATTATAGCCTTCATTCATTTTAAAACTGTATAGTCAATACCAGCACTTCAAAAAACAGATTGTGAAGACCTGTTAGTTTAACACAAGAATATCCTTTATTTTTCTTTGGCTGGATACATATATAAATAGATAATGTACCTCTTGAGACCATGTTTAGCAAAAAAACCCAAAGTGTTTGTATATTTAAGCTTGGCAAAGCAAAAAGCTACTTCTGCCTCTTACTCAGACATACCTCGTGTTCTTCATCCAGAACCACCAGCTGTTTCTCTTTGTCAATCTTCACTATACAAATAAAAAGAAGGAAACAAAAAAAGTTAATTTAAATGATGCTATCTGGGGAGAAGAAACGATTGTCATTCACTTAGATGCCTTTTTTTACTGGTTGCTTTTTTCTTTCACCTGAACTGAATGCAACAAGACCACTAGACAAAGCATTTCCAAATACAGGTAGTCCTTAACTTACAACAGTTCACTTAGTGACCATTCAAAGTTACAACAGCACTGGAAAGTGACGTATGACCATTTTTCACATTTATGACCGTTGCAGATCCCCATGGTCATGGAATTTACTTTTGGATCCTTGACAACTGACTCACAGTTATGACGTTTGCAGTGTCCCGGGATCAAGTGATCACCTTTTGCTACCTTCTGATAAGCAAAGTCAATGGGAAAACCAGATTAACTCAACAACAGTGTTACTAACTCAACAACTGCAGTGATTCACTTAACAAGTGTGGCAAGGAAAATCATAAAGTGGGGCAAAACTCACAACAAATTTATCACTTAGCAATACACATTTTGGGCTCATTTGTGGTTGTAAGTTGAGGACTACCTGTAGTCATCAGGCTGCACTTTTATCACAAGCAGGCTAGTTCACACATCAAATTTAGTCAAAGGAGCACTGTGTCTGGTCCATGTTCATCTAATTTGTGGCTCTCAGCATGTTTCCAGGGAAGTTGAGACCCAGATTTATTGAACCATTCATTAGTTAAAACCCATAAAGATTCAAGGCTTCAATTTCTCCATTGCTCCCCAAAGGATCCTGTCCTATCTACATCGAAATAAGGAGATGTGTACATTGCCTTATTTATAAAAATGATGGGATTTTTAAAAATCTAGTATCTAAATGGTCTTTGTGTATCACATCTAATGTAGTACAGTCCTCAAGCAAACAAAGGCAATAAGTTATTGTTTCTGCATTAAATCCTGTATGTTTGGCTTAGGTTTTGTGCATTTTGTTAATCGAACCATTGCCATTCACAAATGCTAAAAACATCTGCATCACCATCTTAAACTTCTGAAATCCCTTCTGAAAACAGGCTTTGAATCTGGCCAATTTTGGAATGTGGCCTTTGATATGTTGCATAAAGCTGATGTGGTCCTCAAGCCAACAGAAGTTTCACATTCCCCACTGGATGCCAAACACAATTAACCTACTTGAATGCCAAAGCCTGCATTCTTTGGAATTTTGCAATGCAGACTGTACATGTAATTCAAATGCAACTCAAACAATGGAAATGCTACACAGGAAATATGGATTTTATGTGATTTTGTTTGCACAAAAGTACACTGTACTCAACAATGTACTCAAACTAACTCAAAATAGGACAAACCTGTACAACCAAATGGTCCTAGATTTGCTTTAAAGACTTAATGGCTTTTTAAAACTTGTGTGGGTGTGGTGTATACACACATTTTTAAAAAGCTATTAAGTATTGGAAGCAAATCTAAAAGCACACACACACACACACACGTTCAGAAACAAAAATCCAAGTTAATGTCCATCAGAGAAGAGAACATGAGACTCTATTATTCCTTTATGAGTGTTGTGAGCCCTCTCTTTCAGCTTACTGATAATGGCTGCATTGTTCGTGTCTTTACGAAAACGAAATTTTCTCAGCTTCTCTATAAGGTCTTCAGCAACATCACAAACCACTAGGGATTCACTCTAAAAAGAAGAGGGGCAGGGAGTGAAAGAGAAAAGGCACAGATGAACAAAAGGACTCTTTATTCCAGCCATAGATATCATTCCAATCCTCTCAACTGCTGGAGATGCAATGCATATTAAAAAAAATCAGGCAGTATCTGGAGAATAGCAAGTATTTTGAAGGAAAAAAAACACATAATGAGAATGTAGTATGAGGGCAAATGTTGCAGTTTCCTAGTCTGTTGCTCTCCAGATAAGTTTAGTTCCCTTTTATTTGGAATGTATGGAGAAGATTTCAAGACCCCATTACCAAATCCTTTCAGCATATACAATAGAGGCTTGCTGGGGGTTGCTGTAGTCCAGCCTATTTGGAAGGACCTGAGTTGAGGATGTCTGGCTATTCACATTTTCACTTTCTTTGTTTTCCTGCACAACTATCAAAGAAATCAAGCTTCAGGCAATCAGAGGATACATACTCAGTGTTATAACTAGAGAAAGGATGCTTATCCTTTTCTTCCCTCAAAATCTTTGATGGACTTGCTAGCTGTATTTCTGTTCCTACATTCCAGGGTGGAGAACGCAAGGTCGTTCAGGTGTTATTGAATTAGGAATTCCAGCATCCCTTGCCTCTGACTATGCTTGTAAGCTTACTGGGCAATATTTTGTTTGTTTATAGTGTAAACTCAGGGCCTCCTGATTCCTAGCCTGGTGCCTTAACAAATTGATTCGTTCAGGTATCCAATACTTTTCCTGCCTGTGGCCACCTCTTCGATCATCCTTGCTGTTGAAAGGTTTCTAACTTGTTCAAATAATTCCACTTGGCATTTCCTATGCTCTCTGCCATCCAAAAATCTCTACCATGCTACTTTTCTTCTTCAAATCCTTCATTTGCTTGTTTTGTAAAGTATGCAACAGAATGCACTATCCTCACATCCAGCTGAAACTAATCTTACTATACTTATAAAAACTATTTTCACTTGATTGTCCATGATTCCAATTCCCTAACTTTCCCATTCTGTCTCTCTCAGGTTGCTTTCCTGACCATTATGCCTTCTGGAACTTGCCTTTTTATTATTTTGATTTTGGGGGGGTCCACATATATATAGACAATACTTACCATTGACTATTCCTAGTACTCCATGGCAACATCTCCCAACGCACGGCTTATTATCAGAGTTCAATATGGGCAGCAGTGCTAAATACTCTTCTGAGAAAATACATCCTATTGAGTTCAATGCGATTTACTTCTGCAAGACCTAGTAGTAATTCTTAGGTATGTTCACATATTTTACATAGCCATAATGTTACTTTGGTTTTGGCTAGAATGTCTCCGTAGTGACTGTTTAGTCAGAAATGTATGGTTAAAAAAACCATGACTTAATACAGACTGAAGACAGCCAAGAGCAAATTGTGGACTTTACAGATCGAGCACTGCAGTAGGCAAGGTGATCCATTTCAGGAAGGAAGCCAACACTCAAGTCTCTTTGATCCAATATAACTAATGCATGTGTTACTAATTCAGACAGCTAAGCAAACCCAGGTTTTTTTTCACTCTGCAATAAATAAATTGGAGATTCCTATGTCCAATATAAAAAGCAATGCATTTTCACAAAATGGGCAATTAAGCTACAAAATTTCTAAAAATGTAGCAATAAGGACCAATTACAAAAGGAAACAAGATGATTTATGAAAAATAGTAGTTATTAGTCACAACTGCTATATATTACTTCCAGTTACCAAGGCAGCATGATTTTCAAAATTAAGAAAACAGTCCATGTGTTTATGTTGAGCTTTGAATTTCTCATATGCACCTGGTTCTTAAAGAAGAAAACTCCTGCACCTGGTTGTCCAACATTGATATGCTGGATAGATGCTAGACTAGGATGCTAAAGTGATTCAGATGTTTTTATTCAGGAACTAGCTGGCAAAATTATTCAAAACAGATATTGCAAATGAAGGCAAATATATGGGTCCCAGGATAATATTGCAGGATCCAACTGAATTGGTCAAGGGGACCAAAGCTTTATTCTTTCAAACTTTGGGGCTCATGCTAAAGCCCATTATCAGTGAACTTCTCTCTCTCCAGAATATGTCAAACAGATATTCATCATTCTATATTACACAAATAAATCAGAATAGATGATATGACATTTCTTTTAAAAACAACCTCTTGCTCATAAACCCAACCTGCAATCCATTTTACTGGATGCTTACAATACTCGCCGTATGAATGCTAAATGAAAATATATCCTGGCAGTTACAATTGCACACAATTACCATACATTAAGCCAGAAAAGCCACAAATGAGTTCCTAAAACAGATTGACTTTCAGGCATTTGTTATGATATGCAAACCAACTATTTAAAAAAACATTTGCTTATAACATAAGGTTCTGAGCCTGCAAGGAGTCCTTGAGCATAAGAACAGAGTATCGCAATCTTGTTGCCAAGGAAAAAGAATAAAATGGATTCAGAGGTCTTCATCTTCTGTATCTTTCTGTTTAGAGATTTGGTATCACTCCTGTGCTATAGCAGGAGCCAGTATAAAAACCACAGGATTGGAGGAAGATTAATTTATTGACCTTTCCTCCTCTCCCTTTGCAAAAGATTGCAAAATGTTTGGATAAGAACTGTTTTTTTGTTTATCTTACATCTATTCCTCCAAAGCATATAATGCATTAAAATGCATTTTTGAGGAAATATAACATCTAAGAAAAGTTGCTTCAAAGCACATAATTCCTAGTTAGGGGTAGGAAGAAGATGCTGACTATATCTGATGGGTTTAGAAACACAGACATGTGCTGTATTTCTTCATAACAACGTCTTAAAATCTCTCACAAATAGACAGCTTGGGATTACAAAAGTCTTGTTTTTTCAGTTAGGCTAAAGTTTCACCAACAGCTTCTGAGCACACAAAGAGATAAGTCAAATTCCTCAATATTAAGCAATATTTGTAGTTAGGAATTAGAAGTTGCAGCAACACAAGGGAATGGATTTGAAGAGAAAGGCAATGAAGAGCCCCAAGGCCATTCAGAACAATCTCTCCTTGCAATGTACACAAGCTATTTCTATCTATCAACATTGGCTATAGAAAGAAAATGACCATACTTTTTGGACCAGAACAATAAGCAGTAATACAATTACTTTTACAAAAGAAAATAAGAATACTCAGACATATGGTTTAACACAAGTAAGGAAAAAACATTAGCTCTTCAAATTATATATTCTAAGGAGCAATAATAAAATAATAAAACCTTCAAATTAACTTCTGGTAAATCCATGGACATCAATTCAGATCAGTTTATTTGGGGGTTTTGGTAGCAACATGAAATTGTTTGCTACAGCCTTCTTCTATAGTTTTTTTTAAAATTATTTTCCAGTCTAACATCCTGAGATTTTTAGATGATTTCTCATCCAAGAACTAATCAGTCAAGGTTGGCTAAATGCTGCCACCTGCTTAACAAGGAGCATTTAGGTGCCATAACATCAGATTTTGCCAACTCCTTCGAGGGTTACATATACTAAAACCAGTTGGCATTTCCCCCCTACACAAGTCAGTCAGTTGCAAGATCTCTAGAGCAATTCTCATGGATTGCAGTTCTCCTTTCAGAAATTTTTAGGATACACATCTTATTAGAGGATAAAGTTCAAGTTGAACCTCATGGACATTTTCCCCAGTGAGTGTCGAAGTACACAAACAGGCCTATAAATGGGCCTCAATCATTCCTGAAATTTAAGCCACTCATGTCTCCACTTCTCCATCAAATCTTGAAAAAAATGTCAAGTGCAAATTTAATGCAATTATTTCTCTGTGAGCATAAATTTAAAATATTTGAAGGGGCTTTTCCTAGAGCAAGTTATGCCAAAGCAGTCAATACTGTACCAACCCTCATGGTTCAATAGGGCAATCCATTATTATTTCTATTCATTTTACTATTATTCTATTACTATTTACTATTAGTTATACTAGTATTTATTAAATACTCGAGGCTCAAAGAACAATCTGAAACTTCATGAAAGGGTTGATGAGATGAAGAGTATGGGCTGTTAAGAGGCTAGAGTCTAGACTATTTCTCAATCTCGGAGAAAGAAAGGGGTAGACTTCAACTCCCAGAATTTCCCCAGCCAGGTTGAGGTTGGGAAAAACTGGACTAGAGGGAAAGTATCCGTTTTCCCCAAGGTAGGATCTCCCAGATGTGCTGGACCACAAATCCTAACCATTTATTGTAATGGTGGGAGAGGAGGAGGGAAATAAAACTCTACAGACGGAAAGAAATGATCGCTTGTGCTAGAAAGAGAACTGCAAAATGGGGCAAGAAAAATTGCAATTTAGTCCTACTTTTGCAAGAAGCATTGTTGTTTTTTTTCCTGTGAGGCGGCGGCACAGAGTAGCAAAATAAATCCCCCTTCCTTCTGGCGCGAGGGAAAATTGGGAAATAATTTCATTAAAAAGGAGCATCGATCCGAAAATTGGTGGATCTTCTCCGTAACTGGAATTCATCGCCTTAACCTTTTTCAAATATTTAGGCAAAGCTTTGGTGAACCCGTACGTTGCTTACAAGTCACAATATACCTTTCTACTTGTAACAAACAAGCTCACTGCATTCAATTTAGCTGAATTTGTTGTTGGGGGGGGGATCTCGTTCTCCATTCAATAGGAGAGGGCTATTTCTTTAGATTTAAATAATCGCAAGAAG
>JANHFN010006593.1:174417-194207 GCA_032468175.1 Toxicocalamus goodenoughensis | reverse complement strand
TTTTTAAAAGAATTGGCTTTACCTTCGAAGGCAAAGGGAAGGCGGCGACAGGAGCGCCTGAAGCCAAGTGTCTCTGCTGGGCTCCGGTTGCAGGGAGGAGTCCTGGCTGGCCGCACGTGGCTGCGCCAAACACCGCGGCGTTGCTCTAAACGCCATGGCAGCAAGGGAGAAGGGAAAGCAATGGTGACGGAAAGTGTCCCGATATGAAGTGCCCCAACAACGCCGAGGTCAACATCCAAGCTGTTTCTGCCTGCCCACCCGAGGATGCAAGGGGGGGAATTAAGTCACCCCCGAAAAGACGGTTTAGCCATTTTTTCGGGGGTAAAAAAAAAATAAGGCCCAGCGTTATTATGTGAGAAACACGGTAGTTTTCCAGTTATGCAACATGCGAATACAATATGTGAAATGTCTTTTTCATTGCATTACTTTTCATTTTCCTCTCCCTTCTCTGAGGCTCCCTGATTGCTGATCATGAAACTGCCATTGTAGTATTTTCTCCCTAAATTCTGTTTACATAAGAGATCTTGGCTGGGCCATAGGGAACCTCAGGTATCCAGACTTTGGCTCAAAATTAAAATCATACATATTTTGTTCCTAAATTAGTAGTATTCCTCAACATCAGCAAGTTTCAACTCTGGAACTTCCACGCATCTAAAGCTTGCTTTAACACTATCCTAAAGTGACATATGGATACCCAGTGAATCTGCAGACACCTTCCTTGGTGCTTGCCAAGTTTCCAGCATAACCCGAATGTTTAGATTTTGAGAAGAAACAAATGTCAAAATAATGTTATTTGTAAGAAATGACTCTATGTCTGAAATAGACCCCATTTGGTTTATTAGAAAAAAAAATAAGCCTTGCGTTTTGTATAGAAATGTATCTTTTTCCCAGAATGTGGACAAAGATAACTGAGTATCAGGGAATATTCTGTTAAACTGCCCTTGTTTACTTGCCAATGCATTTAACAATAGGCAAGGCTTCCCCTAGGACCCATTTTGCAGGAGTGACCACAAAAGTGTTCTAAAATTCAGCATGTATCTGACAGTCCATAAAGTTGAGGATTATTAACATGTCCTAACCTAAGGGTTTAGAGGGAGTTGATATTTTTCAATGTTGGTTTCTTCTAATTTTTCCCATCTTCCCTCCATCAGCAGTTGTTCATGTCTGCCAGCAACAATGCATCCTCTCTAAGTGACTCTTTCTCCAATGAAAGGACTGGAGACCACGTCCTGCTTGAAAAGGCTGGCCTGGTAGAAACTGAGTCAGAAGTGCTGGAAGAGAGCAGCAAGGACTGCATCGTCTGCCAAAACCGAGCCGTCAATTGGGTGCTTCTTCCTTGCCGACACACCTGCCTATGCGATGAGTGCGTGAAGTACTTCCAACAATGCCCTATGTGCCGGCAGTTTGTGAGAGAATCATTTCCATTATTCAGCTAGAGAAAGTGACCCTTGCAAACGAGGATCCTGTGTATTCAGGAACTCTGTGGCAAAGAATTGATAAACCTTTCAGCTGTTGGTTTTGCAACAGCATCTTTGATCTCACATTTCCTTCTACTTGAATGATGTTTGGTGCCTGGAAAAACTCTGAAGCAGCATTTTTATTTTCCTTAACCAGGCACTTGGAAGCATCACTGTGAAGGCCAATTACATAGGAGCCTCAATTTAATCTTCAGGAATGGGACAAAGAGGGAAGAACTTTAGGCAACAGAAGCAATGCACTGAACAATGAAGGACATAATTACGGGGGGGGGGACTTTTTAAGTATTTCCAGAACATATTATTTCTAGGTATATTCCAACAAACACAGAGCATACGGAGAACAAATATCCTCATATGTAAGAGGCATTGGCAATCTTTATTTATTTATAAAGGTATTAGAGTAAATATCACATAGCTTGGCTTTCAGCCATTAGCAATGTTGCACTTTGTAAGTTATAGTAGGGAGTAGGGAAAGGAAATGCCTAACAATTCTCTACATAGCTTTAAATGTCTTTTGGTTATGCCAGCCTTTGTCAGTTTCATGATCTTGAAATGACACAGGCTGGAAGTTCAAGAGTCCTGACATATCTGAAATTGCCAAGTTGGAAGTGGCTGGTATATTCAGTTTTCTTGGGCTTGCTGGATCTAAGTGTTTACCTTCATTTGCAGATGCATGTATGGTATTGGGTGTGAATTGTCACTCCCAGCAAAAAGATGTCTACAAGATGCATATTCAAGCAAATATTCATTGAACCGCAAATCAGTTTCCACTTGTCTTGTTCTTGGACGCTAAAAATTCATTTGCCTCAGGCAATTTTAGACATGACATGACATTGGTGACGTCATGAAAAGCTGATATAGTCCAAACTCAGTGTGAAGTAAATGAGTCTGTTGACAAGGGAGAGTTCATTTGAAGAATCTTATGCCTTCAAGTGGAAGTATTTTATGTAGACCTTGCCTCCTGTCCAAGATGTCACTTGTTGTCAGCATTTGGACACCTCACTCTTTGACTTATCCAAATTCCAAACACAATTTTAGCCCCTGTAGCAATTGTATGGTTTAGTTGAAATAAGATGATGTCTGCATTCATGCATACATCATGCATAGCCATAATTTCATTGTTCGTTTTTGGTTGAGAATCTAGCCAATTCTGGTTTATTAAAACAAAACATGGGTTACAATATTTCGCTTTAATGTGTGAATCTAAACAATGACTTACGATTCCTACCTCACCCTTTAGGCTCATGTTAATAATATGGAACACTAAGCCCTGTTGAATGAGATAAGCTAGGCAGCCAATACTTTTTACAAATAAATAAACATACAACCACTAGCTTCTTTATGTTCAGAGTATCAAGAGTGAATATGGAAAAAAGTTTACTTTCCACCTGTTTTCTTTTTCATCTATAAAACCTACATAAGCCAGCCATTGTGGACTCACACAGCTTGGTGTGATGTGCCAAACTATCAAGTTGTTGCTTATTCAATAAGCAGTAGCTTAATGTAATGGTTAGTAATCAGTGGTAGCAATCACTTCAGGGGCCAGATGTTATCACCATCTTAAATTATGGCACAGCCCACCCACACCCACACCCACCCCATACATTATGGTTGAATACAGACATGGAATCTTATAAGATTCTTGTTATCTCATTCAGAAGAATTTGTGAGTTTATTGCATTCTCACCTAACATTTCAAAATATATCGATTTTTAAAAAAATGTTGGGATACCTCTGCTGATCTGTAGCTGAGCACAATGGGATTACCTCTCTTTCAATTCATTCCAAAGTCTCAGTGAGCAAATATATATTTCTTACGAATTTTTTAACATACCTCTAAGAAACATAAAGTAGAATGAAGAAAGGTAAAGAAAGGGGATGAGGGAGGAAAGAAAAGATGAAGATGCCAGTTCTTTAGCATGTGCACCAAATCTGAAATAAACACAAGTAAACCAGACTTTCTAAAAGTATAACCTAGTTCTTTTCATACGCAGAGTACATTGTTCTCTTTAGTATGTATAATGATAGGCCTTGTACATACAGAATTAAAAGGATAACTTCAATCACAAAGCCAATAACTGACCAGACATATCTGGACATGGATAATAGTATAGCTACTGCACAACAATTGAGTGGCGTACAGTAGTTTGCTATCAAGCATAAGGAACCCGTTTTGCTTTTCAACTAGAAATCCTGGAACTCAGTGTAATCTCACACAGAAAGAGACTCCCATTTCTGGAATAGAGAACCTTGAAGTATATTCTCAGTCAAATTTATTTCCTTATCTTATTTGTAAAAAAAAACACCTTTCATGATTATTTCAGAACCATTAGAATTTTCTGATCTGTATATAGCAGGGGTGTCAAACCCATATCGTCACATAATGTATCATGACTTTTTCCCCCTTTGCTAAACCGGGCGTGGGCATAGCCAGCGCGTGACACATCTGGCCTCTAGGCCACGAATTTGACAGCCCTGTCATAGAGAAATTTATCAATAAATGCCAATATTCCTTGTGCCTGCCAGCCACACAGACAATATTGAGTTGGATGGACCAATAATTGGAAGTGGTAAAAGGCAGCTTCTAACCTTAGTAATCTTAATTAAGTTGCTTGTCAGTGTGGACACTTTTGGGGGAAGGGATTAGCCCCAGATAATATTCCAGATAGGTAGATTTGAGAGAGAAGTTTATTGGAAGAATGCAAAGAGAGGACCTATTGCATACAATATCAGTCCTATCATGGTAGAAGTAGCCCTTTAATCTTCATAATCCTATTCTTCATTTAATTAATATGATAAGCTGAGGGAGAAACACTTAGGATAGCAAAAATTCATTGCCTCTTGCCAATGTTTTACCTAACATTTCAGACATTCTGAATTCATACAAGTTATTTAATGAAATGTCTTCTGATCTGAGTCATAAATCATATGATCTTTAAAATATTGCTGTATGGCTATATAAATTTAAAATTCAATATCTGGATTCACACAACATGCTAAGCCAAATAAACTACACCAGGTTAACATTTTCCAATCTACAAAACATAACTGTTGTGCCACTTTAATTCTAAAGTAAGTATGATCTTAGCTCTCTTTTATCATTATAGGCCACAGGTGGCCCAGGATTCCATTTGTGATTTCAGAAACACTCCCAAGACCATACCTATCATTTTCAGTGACCAAACTAAATTTTCTTATACTGTGTTGCAGGGGTTTCTGAGGAGGGAACTGAGACTTCTAAGGTAAATGTTGCCATCTCTCACTTAAAAAGGCCTCATTAAAAAAAAAGAATGAAAATTAGGAACATTGCCACCTCTTTGACTGGCTAGCAAGTTGGAAAGCTAAGCTGCTTGTGAGTTAGAAAAACTTGTTCACTTCTGATTTTCCCCAGGAATTTCCACTCCCCCACCATCACTGCAACAACAAAGCTATTAAGTAAGTTGGACTAAGAGCAGTTGGACCCTATTCACCCAGTAAGTTTCCATGGCTGAGGCTGGAATGGCACCTGGGTCTCCTTAGCCCATTACACCAGGATTCTTGTTATTGTCCATGGCAAAATATAAAATACCATATGCATATACATGCTTCCTTGACAAATAAAGATGAGCACACATGTCCTAGGATAATGTTGCAGAATCCAATCTGGATCGGTTACTGGGACCGGAGATTTTGTCTTCTGAGATTTCGGACTCCTACTGGAGCCCATCCTCGGGGAACTCCTCTGTGTGAGGATGAGGATGGGCTCCAGCATGAGTCTGAAAGCTTGGAAGACAAAACCTTTGGTCCCAGTGATCAACCCAGATTGGATCCTGCAATACTTCCTTGAGCCAAGATATCAATGTTCACTCTCTGATATGCTCCAGAAGTAGCAAAGGGCAAATAAGTTTGAAAAACAAAATTAACTGATGGTAAAGGACAGATTATTTGTAGATTGTTAATTGTATCTACTGGCCTTGTTTATGGGCAGAAGTTCCATTGTTCATTCCATCTCCAGGGTCTATAGCTGATCAATCCATGCAAACAATTTTCCCCTGTCAGTGATGCCACCAGCTGATTTGTCATCCCTCACCTCCATCATCTGTTTTGTCAGCCTCTCAGGGTTGTCAGAGTCTTAAGAAAATTTGAGACTCCTTAAAATGTGATACCAGAGGCAGAGTTGTAACTCCTAACAGATGGCTTCTGTTCCGTTGGCACGATGTATTTCATGTTTGCTTAATTAGTCGCATGTCGTATTGAAAGCTGAAACATGTTTTCATGCCAGGCACAAGCACAGAAGAGAAAGACTGGCCTCAGCCTTTATGTATAGCCGCCTTCAGCTGGATGCCCTCCAGATATATTTTGTAGAATCAAAGCAGCAGAATGAACTTTAGAGGTTATCTCATCCAATGTCCTGTTCAGTGCAGGATCCAGTAGAAAATCCTCAACAGATGACCATCCAGCCTCGGAAGATCTCCTTGTATTGTATAGATTTCCTGTGAAGAAGAAACTATCACATCTAACAAGTTCTTCCACTCACTGGCTGACAAATTATATATGGAACATATATTAAAATCCCAAAACTTTTGGAAGATGCTTAAGTGACGATGTCTGGGTTCAGAATGGCCGAGTTCAAGCATTACCACACCAAGCCAAAACAAAGTACAGCAATTTCAAACTTAGGGTAACCCCAACCATATAGCTATGATGCGCCAAGCAAGAGGCAATCTGATCTGGAAAAGTATTGCTGCATACTCTTTACAGTATTTATTTTGATTGGACCAGAAAGGGGGCGGGGCAGGGAGGCCAAACTTCTTTAGACAAAAACCCCATCAGTTCTTCCCACTTGGTGAACTAGAGCTCTCAAAATTCCTTAATTCTGCAGCCAAAGAGTGCCTCATCCAATGTTAGAGCACATATTTTGTAGGCATAAAGTTATTTCTAACATTTCAATTTTTAAAATGCATTTGGCTGATTGTGGAATTTATACCCATGGCATGCCAGTCTGTAACCTTTTACAATAACTGAATATTGAATAGCAGCATTGAATAAAGCAAATCAGTAATGTATACGCAACCCCCCCCCCCCAAAGTCCTCAAGCTGTAGAGGTAAAATGAAACAACAACAAAAAACCTGGATGGGAATGCTTGTTTATAAAAATAGATCTTTGATTTCTCTTAAGATCAGCATGTAAAGGCAAAGCCCACTTCTCGGTTGCAGCGAGGTCCTGGCCTACTTGTTTCTAACTGGTCCTGTTAGCAATGCCTGTAATTAAGCCCATAGATGACAAACACCAATTTCAGCTAGTAAGGTGGTAAGTAACTTGTTTCTTTAGATAAGCAGGACTCAAGACATGAGAGGACTTGCTTGTCAAAAACCATATAAGAAGCTAGTGCAAGCACCACAAGTTCCTACCTAGAGGGAAATACACAACAGAAGATTGATTGCTGCATTTTGGACCCACCAGTCTCAGTTTCCTGCAAAGATTCCTGTACATAAAAATGCATTCCGGTAATCTATTTGAGAGGTGGCTAGCGTATGGATCACAAAGGCCAAGTCAACATTGCCCTTAAAAGGGCATACATTAGTAAGTGAAATACACACATTTTATACTTTGATCACCTCCAGAGCATAAGCCCTCTCCCCTTCAGGGGGAATGTAACTCCAAGGTTGGTAACATCCCTTCCAAAGAATAAAGTTATCACCAACCCTTGGACTTTAGCTTTAATCCCTTATCCAGGCTGCATTCCAGTCCAAGCAGGAGGTAACCATAGATGCCAATACACCTAAAATGAAACCTGGATCATTCACATAAAGATGGCACCCATGAATTTTATAGTTTTATAATTACTTTTATATATTTGTTGCTTAATTGTTGTATGCCACCCAGAATCATTTTGTGTGAGGTGGGCGGCCATATAAATTTGATCAATCAATCCTTCCTTCCATCGTTAGTGTCTCTTCCTTTCATTTCCAGCTACCTCACCTACTTTCCAGTTCTAGTTTTGTCTCCATCACTAATATCTATTGTAATTCTCTCAAAGTTCCTGAAGTTGAGTTTCTTATTACCCAATACTTGGTCAGTATGCCCAATTCATTTGTTTCTCACTAATCCAATTCTCATAAATCTAAAGTAGAAGAGAATATCTGTAGCTCATTGTTGAAATGTGGAGTCCGTGGTGCTCTTTGAGCTTGATTATGTGTTGCAAATATTTCATTACCCATCTAGGTCACATCATCCATAAATCTTCCATTGATATTAAGGCAGTATTCCTAATATAAGCTTGCAGACTCTGTATTAGACCTCAACATCTGCCTGCCATAGTTGTATCAATATCCAGAGTTTTCACTAGTATGTGATCCACATTATTTGATGTAAAAAAAAAACTACCCAATTTTTAAAGGTTGAGCAACATATTTAAAAAAAAAAAACTTTCAGGTATGGAAAAAACTTTTTATTCAAATGTTGGAAATAAAATTGAAAAAACATTAGGCAATACAATAGGCAATAAAATAAGATGCAATTCCATGCACCATTAACTTTTCAGATTTTAAAAACAATCACCTGAAAAGTAAATATTATCTAACTTTGAAATTGCCAAATCTGCCTAATATAAAAAAAAATTGTATGGGAAATTTGACACTGGAAAATTTTCCAAAAACATTTTTAGTTTGGATATTTTGTCCCATATTTCTGCAGAAAACTACAGGGCTACCAAAAAGAGAACTTTGCTCCTCTCTATTGGTCATCCAAACAATGGTAGTAAAGATATGTACGCCTAACCTTGGTTTCAGAGAGCAAGGCCATTTACACAGCTAATATAGGTTGGTGTCTAATTCCACTGTCAGGTTAGAACCAGGGAAATATAAATTCAACCTTTTCTCAACCCATTATATTTACCTGTAATGTAACTGTTTGGCTTTCATTGCTGCTTTGTTTGAAGTCAACCATTAAAGGTGGTAAACCACATTTTAATATGAAATATGTATTCAGCAATCTGTGATATGTTCAAGACACCATGGATTAATCTAATGTGGATACCATATCATAATTAACTTGGTTTTCCCCACATTCACTTACCTCAGCTACAAATTCTCTGATACATTGATCTAAACAGCTCCACTAGATGGCACTTTCTTATTACAGTACTGTGCCTAGATGATAATAGCCTGTACAGCTGTCAGTATTTATCCCTCAAAAATTTCAGCATAATTGCTCTAAAGTGGCTCTTCAACCAGGTGCAACTTACTGCAATCCTGAGTAGCATAACAACTGTAGGGCCAGACCAAAGTGAAATCATCTTCTTATCCCATACTGGACTTTTTTCCACACCTACCTAACTTCCTAGATTGTTGGGAAATTGTTTTGATAAGTTATGATTTGCTTAACCATGTTTTATTAGATAAGTTGTAATAGTTAGGTTGATGCAACAGTGACTTAATTCATTTCTGGTATTTCTACATTGCCCAGGTCAAAAATGGACTCCTGGCAGCTTATATAATTTTTTTTAAAAAATGAATGCAGGAGACATTCAATCACAGAGATAGATCATAGATAGCATGCTAAGCCATAAAGTCTCTTAGATAAGAAACACAAAGTTTCCAGAGATCCAAGATGGTAGAATTTTCAAGTTCAGAAGATCCAGTAAAACATTTGAAACATTAGCAGGCACATGCTTGCTGAGATTTCTAATTGTTGTGTGAGCACTCCATGAAAAATCATAAGGCTTAGATCCAAATCATGGTTCACCAAAAATTTGCAGCAGTTACCAAATTTGAGGAAATCCACAAGGGAGAGGACCACTCTGGAATAAATAAAGCAGCAGCTGTATCTTATGAAGAACAAAGAGCATTTCTCCTCACTCTCCCTCTAAATGACAATCCCTCTCCCATATTTAGGAGGCTTCAGCTTGCTCTGAACAAGATAAAATTATGTCCTCCAGCCTATCGCCAATGTGTACAGATAGGATTAAAACAGAGGTCCCCAACCCCCGGTCCATCGACCAGCACCGGTCCCTGGTGCCCCAAACGTTGGGGGCTACTAGAATAGAACACTCATCTCTTCAGCCCAAAGGGTCCCCAAGTTCAGTGATGTACATTTAAAAAAACAACCCTAAGTTAGCAAAAGTCTATCTTGTCCTCTCCACCGCTACCATCATCTTTTCTGGAAAGAATTAAAATTATGGGCTAACTGTGTCTTTCCTCTATGGGTGTCAAACTCGTTGTCGTCACGTGATGTATTGCAACTTTTTTTCCCCTTTGCTAAATCGGGGATGGGTGTGGCTAGCACGTGACACATCTGGCCCATGGGCCACGAGTTTGACACCCCTGCTCTATAACATACATCAAATTCTTTAAAAGTTAAAGTAACTTTTCTAAGGTTCGTTTAGAAAGAAAAAAGGTTTGTTGGAAATAAAAGTGGATCAGGACAGATATGAGACAACATCAGAAAAGTGCATGGAGTTCCCCAAGATATATCTCATCTAGCTATCTACCAGGCTTCTGCCTCCAAGATGTGTCCAGATATTAAGTCCCAGATTTGCTAGCCATAATAGTCTCTGGATCCTGCAGTCCCAACACAGTTTTCTGAATGTTCCTTCTAAATCAGGGGGCTGGTAAGAAAGAATGTAGCAAGCAAACCTCACATTTGCACATGTGAATGCAAACATTTTAAATGACAGCATTTCTCAGTTTCAGAAAGGGAAGTGTTTTGTAGCAATCAAATAAGATCTTAAGGAAGCCTAAAAGATTGCCAATGTATTCTCACCTAACTTTAGCAGATACTGTTCTTCAGCTCAAGAAAAGGGAAAAAGCAGACAATGACATTACCTCTGGAATGTGTCTCCTTCAAGGATAAGATCACTAAAGCCCAAGAATTTCTGTCCAGGAGGATGGGGAACCCTGGAAGTATACTGGCCCAAGAAACTGCAGGAAAGATATCTGTATTCTGATGAGTGAATGAGGTGATAAAAACATTTAAGGTTCTTTTGTTTGTGATTATCAGCCAAAATCCAAAGGTATGTAGAATTCTTTTTCTGTTATCCATTGGGAGTGCTGATCAATCACAGCAAAGAATAGTCCCGATTAAGGACAAGGTCAGAGAAGAGGAGGGTAAGCTTTGCGTTTTGTCTTTTGGCTTACAACTCTTATTAGTTTCAACTGTTTTGAACAAGAAGCACTGCTGCAGCAGCTGTAGGAAAAAAACATTAAGAATGAAGAACTCTCTCAAACCATTTTCCTTCCATGGATTTCGTACTTCAGGCAAATTAGCTAAATGGTAAAACACCTTTGTAAGATGGTTTGTATATCTCCTTAACAGCTACAAATTGCACTGCCTCTACCTGGAGAAGATCTTTTGTTAAACAAATTGTGTGTTTTCTCCATGCTGATTTACTCAGAAAGCGCCCCCCACGTCAGAAAGCACCTCTTTGTTCTGGGAGGCTTATTTTAATGCATAATCAGAACTTCCAGATGATCCAGAAATGGGAGAACATGCTATTTGCTGCATTTAATGTAATGGATGGGAAACTAATCAAGGAAAGAAGCAACCTGGAGTTAAGGAGAAACTCCCTAACAGTGAGGACAATTAACTAGTCGAAGAGCTTGCCTTCAGAAGTTGTAGGGGCTTCACCACTGGAGGTTTTTAAGAAAAGACTGGACAGCAACCTATCTGAAATACTAGGATCTCCTGTTTGAGCAGGGAGTTGGGCTAGAAGACGCCAAGGTCTCTACCAGCTCTATTCAGAATGAATGTCTATCCAGGTTTCTGTGGCCCAGAAACCTATTTGGCAATTTCAAAATCAAAGCATCTGGGTTACAAGTCAACGTATAGATTTGCATATTGGTTGGAAAAATATCTTAAGTATCTAGTTTGCTGAATTGGCTAAATTTTAAGCTATGGTTTATAAACCATAATAAACAAGCTCAACTATAAATCAGAAAGGTATATAAACCAAGCTCTGTTATGGCTCAGTTTAAGGTATGAAGCAGCTGACTGCCTTATATTTAGATTATAGTAGAATTCTCCAACATACCCATCCTTTGAATAGAGGTAAAAGGTAAGTTTCCTTTATGTCAATCTTGACCATGGATGCACATTCATATAGTTTTCTCAGCAGCAGTATGAAAATAGATCACTGTTACCTTCTTTCAGGATTTTATTTTTTACTTTGCAGCCTCATCTAATTCCTGATGTCCCCTGGAGGAACTTATCCAAGTTCTAGTAAGGTCCAGACCTGCTTAACTCACAAGGTCAACCAGATGCTGCCCTCTGCTGAGATTTTTAATCTACTCCTACACAAGAGTTATTTTTGAAATTAAAACCTTTGGGCTTATGGAAATGCTAAAGCAGCCACCTAACTTCACATATTCTGGATTTTGTTTTGAGACATTAAGAATAAAGTGATATCTGCTAATAATAGCATTAGTGAATCAGATCATTTGTCATGGAGATTTCTGAAAGATTTCTAAATTGAAAGTTGGATGCCAGAAATGTCAGTTCTTGATGTTGGTGGAGGAAATTATCCAGCCAGGAAAATCCCAGCTTTTTCAGCTTTGAATTCTGGATATTTAAAAGCCATTTAGGTAAGGAAGGCAGTCCATGAAGCTCGTGGCAAAACTTTTTACTCTTTCATATAAATATTTTAAGACGAGAGACAATTTGGTCTAGCAGTGAAGGCAATAAATTAGAAACCAGGAGATAGTGAGTTCTAGTCCCACCTTGGGTATGAAAGCCAGCTGGGTAACTTTGGGCTAGTCACTCTCTCTCAGTCTACAACATCAGGCTTGGGCAAAAGCTGGTGAGTCAATCCTATCACAACCAATGGATCAACACTTAGTTGATAAAAAAAATTGGACCCTCCTCTTGCAGAAAATTCTAGAAGAAAAAAAAATCTACAAGACAATCTAATCTCTTAACAAAGTGGTCGTTCTTCCTGACCATTGGTAATAACATTTCTTAGGCATAAAATTAAAATAAGACACATACAGGCCAAATGTCATGTTTTGCACGTACTAGTAGCTATCTTGGAAAATGGGAATGTAACCATTTTTTTTAAATGCCCGTTTGTGCAAGACGTTGAGAGACAGATAGGGTTATAAGTACAATGGTTGAAAGGAAAACATCACCAAAAAGTTAGCTGTTAAAATTGACCATAAGGACTTGACTCTTAAAACTACCTCTCCCTACTGATCCTTCCAAGTACCCAGAGAAAACAGTCCAAAAATAATCTAGCAGCCAACTATTGCTGCCGCTGTGCAAATCTATGTCCAGCAGTAACCAAAGGTCAAATGCCAGCATGGAATCACATGCCATCAACAGAGCCAAGCCCCTTTGCACACGATCTCAGCCTTCTGAGCAAGGTGACTACAGCTCTAGACATGGCAGTCCCTCCGAGACACAGGGTCAGGCACACACGTCAGAAGTCAGCATCTTGGCTAGCACTGCTCACAAGAAAGGGAGAACGTAAATGGTTTCTACCTGGTACAGCTTTACTCAGCTCTACTCAGGAACTTCTATTTTGGATGTACTGTCACTATAGGGCTTAAAAGGTCTCCAAACTTGGCAACTTTAAGACTTGTGGACTTCAACTCAGCTGGCTGAAGAATTCTGAGAGTTGAAGTCCACAAGTTTTAACGTTGCCAAATTTGGAGACCCCTGGCTTAGAAAATGGGGATGAGAGAAAGACATAAGAATGCATTCATTTGGCAGAAGGATAGGTCAAGGATGTTTCATACTATACTTCATAAGCAAATTCTTCTCCTACTAAGAAAAATGCTGTATTCCTGGCCCTTTGCCAATCTGTAGCAGCCTTCCCCAAATGAGTAGCTCTAATGCCTGAATCCCAGTGGTAACTGAAAACACCAGGAGGTTTTTTTTTGTCTTAACTTATCTGGAACACAATTTTTTTTCTGCTGAAGGCCAAACTATCTGCAATACTCTCTTGGCTGCAAAGATTGTCATGGGAGCAAGGGGGAGGGAGTGATGTCACATGCATTGCAAACTTAGTTGTGGTTTGTAACCAATGCTTATGGCTTAGCTTGATAGTTGAATCCCAGACAATTGTGAATTATTTCAGAAGCCCTAGCAAAGCAGAAGCTGGCTTAGTATGATGTATGAATCCAGTTAAACACATTTATTTTGCAAGCACTAGATAACCATGATCAGGATAAAATTGTTACATGCAAAGAAAAGAGGATTAATACCACTAGTGGGCCTGGTAATTCCCTTCCCTATTCCTTACAACCTGGATCAAAGAACCTTGGTTCATATATCCCCTAGCCAAGAAGTCTAACCCCATTCATGCAGGAAACCGTGTACCACTTCAGATAAGTGGCTGTCAGTCACTTCTTAAAAACCTTCAGTGATGAAGCACCCACAACTTCTGGAGGCAAGCTGCTCCACTTGTTAGTGGTTCTCACTATTAAGAAGTTTCTCCTTCATTTCAGGTTGTTTCCTTGATTAGTTTCCATTCATTGTTTCTTGTCCTGCCTTCTGTTGCTTTGGACAAGAAGTTGATCCCCTCTTCTTTGTGGCAGCCTCACATTGCTTATTGCTTATCCATTGCTATCTGGAGAAGAGTCCAGAACCGAATCTAAGTCCAAAACATGGCTTTATCATTGAACTGTTTAACCTGTTCCCACTACAATTAATTCAAGGAAGGAAAACTAACCAGCAACTCTACCCAAAGCTGCAAAACAATTTTCATTAGAAGCCAAGCAAGAGGTCTTGTCCATAGTCCCCACCATATGGAATTACCAAAACAATCAGTACTGATTGATCACAATATTCTGGAATCTTAGAACCCTTTAAAGAGAAGTTCCAGGGATTAAATACATTCGTATGCAAAGCATGTACTCTAGCAGTGAACTCTTGTTTCCTAGGAATGCATAGGTGTGGTTTAGTTTTCCATTCTCTTCCTAGGCTAGTCTGACTCAAGGAAACAAGGTCAATGTGAGAACTCCTTACAAAATGCATTCCTAAAAATCCTGCAGAAATCACTGCAGTGGAATGTAGAGGAGGCTCACGCACTAGCATCCATTTTTCTATCTGCATTAATCCATAACACAAAACTGAAGCAGGAAATCTCAGGACCAGTGGGGAAATGTGGATAACCTTTCCATCTGCTGGTGGTTTTTTCTGTTGTTTTTTTCTTTAGAACTTTGGTTTTTAGGTTGGTTAAACATACACTACAGTTTTTTAAAATAATCTTTTTCAGACAGTCCCCAAAATATAGTTTTTAATTTGATATTTAGAAAAGAAATTGGGGAAACTGAAAGTTAGCCAGTTATGAAATCAAAAGTCTCAATTTTCAAATATGCTTTTGAGTATCAGATGATAGAGGTGAAACCTAAGGGAATTGTTAGAGCCTAGGGTGGCAAAAATGAGAAGAGAATAGAAGCACCATTTCCAACTCATGATTTTGATGGAAAAGTATAGGTCTTCTTCATAAGCTGCTGCTTGCTGTATACATCTGATGAAGTGAGCTGCAGCTCACAAAAACTTTCAGTAAAATTTGTTTTAAAAAGTGTTTCCAGATTTCTCCTGTATATTTATTTCACAAGGGAATTAATAGCACGTTTCCCGGGTTTACATTGAATACTCATATGGGCCCTTGAAAACTCATTGTGAGTTAAGAAATGTGGGTCAGGGTCACCCCCAAAATAACAAAGAACATCAGTTTAATTCTGGGGGGACTTAAATGAGTCAAATGGCATGGGGATGTAATGAGGAAATAAAACAGAAGTGGAATGCCAAGCTACCCTATCCTATTCTTATCCTAATCAGGCCACCTCGGTTGTTGTTTTTAAAGAATTGTTTCTTTTTAATTTCTAAAACATGACATACAAAGAATGGATTTGGGGAGAACCATGCAATCTTTTTGTAAATCCCTGTCTTTCATTTTGATTGTCTGAATGTGTATGAGAAAGAAGCAGGAGCACCAAATCTGAACTGCAGAAATTCAGACAATCAGTAC
Source organism: Toxicocalamus goodenoughensis (assembly GCA_032468175.1). Classification (NCBI taxonomy): domain Eukaryota; kingdom Metazoa; phylum Chordata; class Lepidosauria; order Squamata; family Elapidae; genus Toxicocalamus; species Toxicocalamus goodenoughensis. The sequence continues at coordinate 178,777 of JANHFN010006593.1, read as the reverse complement.
ATGGAAATAAATGTAAAAACTCATTTTTTATTTTGCAGCTCAGATCAAGAAGGCTTTGAAAAACTGGAGTGCACCCAGTAAAACCAATCATGACCTAGGAAGTGGTCTTTAAGACCATTACTAACAAATAAATAGAATATTACATGAAATATTTTCTGATTAAAAACCAGCTCTTAGCCTGCTGTACAATCTTTGATGTGAATGGAGACCAGGCTGACCAGCAGTAAATATTAATTTTCTGGGTGTTTTACTGTTTTTTATTGTTTTGTTTTATAATTTTAGAATTATAAGCCCCCTCTAGAGTCACTTTGGTGAGTTGGGGGCTATAGAAATTGAATAAACAAACAGTAACAACAGACTTCTGCTTTTGCAGAATAACTCTGTTTCTGTAAGACTCACAAAATCTTACTAGGAGTAAATTCTAAAAAATAATTTCCCCCCACAAATATGCCTAAGAATTATCTTTTAGGTTTTGCCCTCCATAGGTTTATTGCAATTCAGGCTTTATCTCTATTCTCCAGGAAGAGATGTGGCAAAACCCTTCTCTTGCAGGTTGTTCTGGTTTTGGACTAGCAAAGCAGTCAGTCAGAGCCACTCCTTAAAGCTACACAGAGGTGAAGCTGTTCATCCACATGTCTTATAACTCAAGAAAGAACAGTTATCCATTTACCCAAAAGGTGATTTTAAAGCTTATATCCATCCGTGCATTCATCCATGCATCCATCTTTCTTTCTCTCCATGTTGCTATGTGAGATGGGAAGGAAACATGTACCTATTAGTGACCTGAACATAAGTCCCTGTAACATCTTGCCTCTAGCCTGTCTTTTCTCACCCTGGAATAAGTCTTATTTGAAGATATGGGTAGCTTAAAAGATTAATGAAGATCTGATCTCCCCCATCAGAAATCCAAAAGGGCTGTTGCAGAGCTGTGTACAGTATCTGAAGGGGAAAGATATTTAAAGTATAAAAAAGTGTTAAGGTAGCCCTTGTCAACAACTCTTTAAACCAAATAGGTGAAACACCATTTTACCTTCAGATCCAAAATGCTGCAGAGCCCTAGAGCCAAACACAGTGAAAGCAGGTCTACTGTCAATTGAACAAAGAGATTATTGTGCTACTCAGAATGACTTATTTAAATGATTTAAGGAATTGTTTTGTATGCTCAAGTGTTTTTAGTAGTATAATTGGAAAAAGGCTACAAACAAAACCACAATTAGTTGTGTTGTGTTTTCCTATTTCAATTAACAGAAAGAGCTATCATCGAACCTGCCCAATGGTGCACAATCATGTGGGGCCAAGAGACAGATTAGCTGCATCCCAGAAAGTTGGTACAAAAATTACAATGGATTAAACAGAATGTAACCAATTATGTGCAGTTAATATGATCACCGTTCCCCTCTCTTTACAGATTTCAACTTTGTCTTTTTACATTCACTAGAAGCATTTGGTGGCACATATCAAAAGAGCCTAAAAGCCACAACCAAGGTGTTTCGAGAATAAGGTTGAGCAGCGCTGGATTAATCAGCAGACACATCGCTTGTAAGAACATTAATGCATCTTGATGACTGAGAAACATTGTCCTGAAAAATCTAGAAATCCTTCTCCCTCCTCACTGGAACATGGCATAGCCATAGATCAAGGAAAGAAAGTTGACAGAGTCTCTGAGGACAAAAGATAATAAAGCTAGAAGGGACTATGAGTTGGCTGTAGATAAAGTATCTTGGGAGTATTATTACAATATAAGACTGTCTTGGAACCTTGAGTAACAGTCTGGCTTTGCAGACAAAAGTCTATACAGCTTCTCATAGGTTTCGCTGATGTAATTCTTAACCACTCTAGGTGTTCCTAGGGTGGTACAAATCTGCAGTCCTCTCTCGCCCATCATCTTAGGAAGCTGGTAACAAAACACCCCCTTTATGGAAGTTATGAATGACTATCAGCAAGCACGAAGCTCTCACCTCGCTCCCTACGCAGGCATGCAAGCGCCCGCCCGCTTGCACACACACCTGATGCAGGTGTTCTCTTTCCCGGGCTAACCCATTGCAGCGTGAGGAGCCTGGGATAGTCGTGCAGGTCTGCGCCAGCCGTTCGTTGGGTGCGTTAGGACGTGTGTGGACTTCTTTGCAACCCCCGCACATATCTCCTGATCTTAAACCAGAGAAGCACAATCTGCAATGCAGCAACGTTTAGAGGGGGGCACTCCGATGTTGCTGGGAGGTTTTGGTGGGATTTCTTTCTTGGCACGCACGAAAACTCTCACTCGTACCTCATTACCGCTCCCTCGGTTCAAGACCAGGTTTGTGTTAAGGGCGGGAAGCAGTGGGGTTGTGGTTGTTGTTGTTTAGCGGCCTGCTTTTGCAAAACACCATGTCGAGGGGGGCGGTGGTAGAGGGAAGTAGGACCTCTCGGAGCCATGTGCAACCCAGGAGAACCAACCTGTAGGCAGAGGCATTGGGGCCAGAAGCGGGCAGCGATCCACGTCGACCATCTACGGCTAGTAGGGGGCTTTTGCGGACGGGCGTGTCATTCGCAAGGCTGCAAAAGTGCGGGCGCGCGAGACGAAGCGCAACAAGCCGCTTTTTTTCGCCAATGCAAAGTCGCCTGGCTTGGGGGAATGACAGCAGCATCGAGCAGCTGGAGCCCCTCCCCCTCCTCCTCTTCTTCCTCTGCCGCGCTCCCGGCTGGGGTGGCCTGGAGTTGCGTTCCGCCCCTGCAGCCAATCGCGCCCCGCGCAAAGCCACCACGGCCTCGCCTCGCCTGGGGCTGAGTCAGCGGCGGAGGAATGCTAGGCGCCCCCTGCTCCTCGGGGAGGGGGCGTTGCACCTCCGCTGCCGAGGCCATGACGTCATGGGCTATGCTAATGACTAGCATGTGAGGAGCGGGGGCTCCGCTGGGCGCGCGGCTCACTTGTGCAGGAGAAGCAGGCGGGGAGAGGGAGAGAGACGCGGCTCCGACGGCGCGCCCGGACGCAGCGCCGCTCTTTTGCTGCCGCGCCGCCGGGGTCGCCTTCGCTGGTGCGCGGGCTCGCCATGGCCCTGCCCGGGCACCGCCAGGCGCCGCTGCCGCCGCCACCTCCTCCTCCTCCGCCACCTCCGTCGCCGGCTCCTCTTCCTCCTCTTCTTCAGTAAAGGCTCAGCCGAAGCCGGCAAAAGAAGGACGGCCGGTGAGAAGGGCGCGGGGCAGCCAGGTGGGCGCTCCGCATAGCGCGAGGGGGGTGGGCGGGGTGGCGGGCGAGTGCCCTTGCTCTGCGGCGTCCTGACTCTCGTCCATCAAAGGAGCCACCCGAGCGCGAGGGGATTCCCGGCATGGAGCCGGGGACGCCAGGCTGTCCGCGGGGCTCGAAGGACGCAGAGAGGGAGGGGGGAGGGCGGCGCGGCTGGGAGGCGGAGAGGAGCTTGGCGGATGTCTGTGGCGTGGAGCAAAGAGCCGCCCCAGGGCGCGGGCAGTGCCGGGTGAGGTGCTCGGTTCCCTCTGTTTGCATTTGGCTGGGAAAGGTCGTGCAGTCCCGGGCTGGAAGTTTATCTGGGACCGCTGCTTGTCCTCCCGTCCAAGCGGGGGCGAGGGCGGCTGGGAAGCAAAGGTTGTTGCTTCTCCTTCTGATACCCTGAAAGTTTCCGGGCAGGTCATGTGGGGGATGATGGGGCTACCCCTTCTGGTTCTTTTGAGGACTCCTTCAACGGTATCGAAGCCCAATAAAGTCAAATGCTTTTCTGGGACAGTTACTTTTTCTGCACCCATCTGTGCTTGGGGAGGTACCGGCTTTCCCACCCAGCCCTTTGCCCTTCCCTGCCTTAGGCTCTCAAGCGGCCCTCTCACCTTGGAACTCTCCAGAAGTGTAAGGGTTTCCATAGCTGCCCTTCGTAGCCATTGCCATCTTGGCTGGGGCGATGGGAGTTGTAGTCTTGAGCAACTGCTAGGTTGGGAAAGCCTTTTCCCTACGTTTGCAATCCCTGGAAGAAATCTGCCCTTGGGAACGATTTCAACCGCAGAGAGAACGAGAGATGGAGGAGGCCACCTTGTGAGATAGGGGGTGAATATAAGTGTGTGAAGTGCATGCAGGACAGTCTGTGAATGTGGTAAGCACTGATTGGAGAAAGGGGGAGAGCTGGTGTTCAGCCCCTCTATCCTTTAAAGTAGTATGAAAACCAGAATCTACAGTGAGTTTCTTTGGGTCTGCACACACACACACACACACACACAAACACACACACACACACACACACACACACACACACACACACCCCTCTACCCCTCTGGGTTTCTGCTCAACTGTGTGTGCTGTGGTCTTGGGGAAAGAAGGGGGAAGGTTGTCTGAGAGTTTATTTTTGTCTCCTGCCTGCTGCTTGCTTGGAGCCTACAT
>JANHFN010006593.1:133692-146293 GCA_032468175.1 Toxicocalamus goodenoughensis | reverse complement strand
TGTTTTACTTAAGGATTCCTGTCTGGACGTTTTATGACTTCAGCTTCAGCCTGTGATTTATGTTTGCTTATCTGTGCCTTGAGACAGCTTCTGGGAGTCTGCCAAAGGATTTGGCAGACATGGATATTAAACTCTGTTGCTTTTGCTTTTGTATTTTTTGTTCCAGTACTTTGACTAATTGGTTTCTCACCTCGTGGTCACAGGTGAGACAGAACACTTAGTTGAAACAAGTAGAATATGCTTTATAGTAGAACAGAAGTTCCAGACTTTTCCCTTAAAGTGGACCTTTGTATTATAACTGAAAGCTTTTGTGTACCACCATGGAAGGTAAGGATCAGCAAGATGGTATCTGCTGATACTGTGGCATGTGCATCCCATCCCAGAATTAAATCATCATATTTAATGTTAATATATCAGTATAAAGTTATTTCAGGTGGAATAAATCTTACAAAATGGTTCAATCTCATGGATTATCTAACCTTTGGATGACTTGATCCATTTAAAGGCATGCATCATAATTTTGCAGCCACACTGAAAATCACCTGGATAATAGATTGATTCCCTCTTTGTGGAGCTGCCACAAAGAAGAGGGAGTCAAGCTAGTCTCCAAAGCAGTGGTGGGATTCAAAATTTTTTTACTACCGGTTCTGTGGACGTGGTGAGGTGGGTGTGGTAGGGGAAGGATACTGCAAAATCCCAATTCCAGCTCCGTTCTCCTGTGCAGGGCAACCAAAGAAGATCCAGCCGATCAGCTGGGACTCGGGAGGCAGAGCATAGATGGGGGCGGGGCCAGTCAGAGGTGGTATTTGCCGGTTCTCTGAACTACTCTACCAATTCTCCAAAACTGGTCAGAACCTGCTGAGTGCCACCTCTGGTCCAAAGCACCTGAAGGCAGAAGAAGCAATGGGTAGAAACTAATCAAAGAGAGAAGCAACCTAAAACTAAAGAGAAGTTTCCTGATAGTTAGAACAATTTTCATTGGAAAAACTTGCCTCCAGAAGTTTTAAATCCTCCAACACTGGAAGATTTTAATAAAAGATTTGACAACCTTCTGCTCTCACATGGATCATAGATTGAGAATTGTTGTGTTAGAAAATGTATGAAATACAAATAGAAATTCAGATATCTTTTAAGAAAAAAAATATATTGCTGTTTTTTAGGGGGAAAAACATATTTGCTGTCTCATGTGGTTTGTATAATTCTATACCTACAGCAAAGACATTGACTAGTGATTCAGCCTCCAAAACAAAACATTGAGTTCTCCACAAGAACCTCCAGAAGTAGGACTTTGAGACCTAAACATTAAATCAAATATATATTCTTTTTTCATATGGAAGGTGGTTTACTAATACCTTCATAGCTCTGTTTCTAATCAGCATGTTTATGAATTTTCTATGCAACCCTGTGAGCGCAATCATCCATTTTAGAAGTTATAATGCTGCAAAGTAATACAAGTTAAAAGTAGCAGTGCTTCTGTCTGAGGTTCATCTGCATCTATTAAGTACGAAAGGATAAAAACAGAGCAGCCCTGTGACAAAGAAGTTGGTCTGCCCCTGGTTTATTCCTGGCTGCTGGTGAGACCACGAATGTATTTTTAGTAATAGAGTCATATGTTTGCTATATCTAGCATGTGTCTGTATTTTTTCTCTCCATCTCTTCAACAGGCTATGGGTCTTCTTTGCTAGACTATTATTCCTAGGGATTATTTCATTCACATATTTTTAAAACATCAGAATTGGACTTGGCTTCTTTTAAGGAATACGAAAAATACATTTTATTAACATATCTTTTGGGGAAAAAATCTGCTAAAACAGTGCTACATGTCGTAATAAATATACTGTATATAGATGCACCTATTTACACATCTTGCTTTTATGTGTTTTCCCAAGTTCTTCCAATAGCTGAATTATATATTCACTAGATCCTATCTAGAACAGGGATGTCAAAATTATGGCATCACATTGTCATGTGACATATGTCTTTTTTCCCCTTCGCTAAATGGGGGGTGGGCGTGGCCAGCATGTGACACATCTGATCCATGGGCTGCAAGTTTGACACCCCTGATCTAGGGCACCACCTCTTTTACCTCTCGATATAAAGATAAACAAATTGAGATTTCTCCCCTTTTCTGATTTTGTTGTTCTTTTAAAACAATTATGAATTTCAGACCTCATTTGATTTGCATATTTTGCTCATGTATTCTGATATTGTGACGTTTTTCATTTTTGCCAACGAGATTGCTCAGTGGGAGAGGGTATATTTAGAACTGCTAAATTAAGTTGCATGAAAATAAATAGATTTGGAGAACAAAACTGTTCTTTACTTTTGAGAAAGTTTGACCTCCATTTTTGGGGAATACAGGTAATCCTTGATCCCATCTTAAATCATGACAGTCATAAATTGAGGCACCCATGTGACCAGATGAAATTTTACATTATTTTTGCAGTGGTTGTTAAGCGAAAACTGGGGTCATTAACTGAATGTTGCAGCTAAGGGAATGCAGCAGTCATTAAGCAAATGCAGCAGACGTTAAGTAAATCAATGTGTTCCTATGGGCATTTTTGGCTACGAATTGCAGTCACATGGCTGTTGAATGCTGCAACAGGTTGTAAAGTGAAGCTGTTCCAAGCACCTGAAATGTGGTCATTTGACCATGGGTATGTATGTATGCATCTGTCAGAAGTTTGGAATTGGGTTATAAGTAGCTTTCGGGCAATCAATTATAATTTTAAATGGTCACTTAGCAACTGGTCATTAAGTGAGGGCTACCTGTACAACAGATCTGATTGAAAAGTGGTCCAGTTTTAGTAAGGCCCCTCAGCAATATGTTTCAAGTTCTCTCTTTCTGTATGGAAAGAAGCCTCCACCCAGTTGTCTTGCTTCCCCACTATGAGAACTGCTGCAATTCTCCAGTGTCCAAACTCACCCTGAAAACATACAGTATTCTTTACATACCCTTCAATCAGCAAGCTTCTATTCCTTTATTCCAATTGCAGGCCACTTTATTCTTGGTTGTATGCTTTTTCCAGAACAAGAAGACATTTTAAGACTTGATGATAGACTAGATGGGAGAAGGTAGAGAGATTTTCCTCTCTTACCATAGGGGATATGATATTTTCCCTGTATTTTACCTTTCTGCCCTCTCTCTTTCGAAGCCCCAGGTGTATCTGGGACTTTCTCACATAATCCCATTTTCCATACCAGAAAGAAAAACAAGGTAATCTTCTTCAGAACACTAATTAAAAGAAGAAAAAGAAAGCAAAAGGCCGCTGTTGCGGGGACGAAAGAAAAATATTCCCTGCACCTGATTTAATTGAGAGAAAGAAAATTCTGCCTTTTTATCCTATTATCCCTGATTTTTAAAATCAGATCTGTTCTAGATTGTGTTGCAGCTTGTCCTGAAAAAGCAAGTGTAATCATTAATTATAATTATTACAATAATACCCACAAAGAATTTTAGCCTTAACATGTTAGTCGGTGTTATATAAGAGAGGCAGATTGTCATTTGCTGACTGTAAAAAGAAAGCCAATCTATGTGTGTGCAGAAACACTTTTATTATATTTTGTAACAATAGAACTTTTCTAATATACTTTAATTCATTATGTCCTGAAATTTCCTAGGGATGAAAAATGAGATATTGAATGCAGAATACTCAATGTGGCTTTTTTTTAAAAAAAAATCATAGCCACAATAAATATCCATAATAGAATAAGATTATCTCATACAAGAGAAAATCTCTTTTGTACTTTCCTAACATATTGATTAAAGGAGTGGCTGATAACAATTTTAAATCTAAAATGCTGCATTCTCTTCAGAAATCTGAGTATAATTTTCATTACAACTTTAAAACAAGAAGATAAAAACGAATGAAAGAAAAGAAATGAAATAAGTAAAGTCTGCAAGAAAAGAAAGCAAAAGCTGCAAGAAAAGAAAAAAGTTGAAAAATAGAAAAGAAAGCTAAAACAAAGTGCCTTCTGATATTTTTCACAGCAGTACAAGAATATTTCAACCTCTCTAAAGTTACATCATATTACTCTTCTTCCTATAATCTGCCCTAGTTATCAAAACCATAATTCACAATTATTATTATTTTTTTACACAAAAAAGGGTTCAAGTTACAGAGAAATGCAAATAATGTGTTCTCTCTATTCAGATAAGTCAATTTATCCATCTCAACGAAATCTGCCAAGTTCATAAACCATTCTTCCATAGTGAGTAATGTCAAATGTTTTCATCTCTTCATGAAGTAATCTCACTGCAGTAATCATATATTGAAATAATATTCCATGCCTTTTTTACTAGCTATTTATCCACTAATTCCATTCTCTTCAGTAATCTAAGTGGTTGTAAAGAAATAGTCAGCACTTGTTGAGAATAAGTCAATAAGAGTAACTATAAAACAAATTGCATACTTATTGATGGAAAATCAGTTTTTAATCATCTGGGAATTAATTCTAAAACCAGATGCTTTAGGAAAATCAGTTTTTAATCATCTGGGAATTAATTCTAAAACCAGATGCTTTAGATAGGAATTTCTAGATATCCTAGCTGGTCAGATACTCAAGAACAAGAAACATAATACAATTCTTGCTACAAACTCATAATAACATTTTTTAAAATTACATTTCTATTGACCCTATTAAAATAAGAGCAAGGATGAAACTGTCCTCTGAAAATAAATTACCCTACAGTTGATTCAGCAAAATAACAGGGTATTACTTTGTTTTAGACTTGGAAAAGGAGATGGACTTTTAGTATACAATGGTCCCTATTAAATGATGCACAATTACTTCAGAAATCACTTTTTTCAGTGCTGTTCTAACTTTGAACGGTCACTAAATGTACTATTCTAAGTCAAGGACTACCTGTACTTATAATAAGCAGGCTGACCTTATCACAATTCAAGTGGCCCTGAACATTTTTATTTAATTTTTATTTAGTTAATTTGTCATTCTTTTAGCCAATTATTTGTTTAGCCAATTGTTATATTATCTAGCCAATAAGCCAATTATTAAAATGTTATGTCTTGCCCTCTTTTCAATATCTGTGACTAAGAATGCTATTCAGATTTTCATCTGGCACAGTTCCCTGGAAGTAAAATAGCTTTGCTTGTCCACAGTTTTGGTGTTCTGTGTCTTGTACAGATCTTACAGTACTTTTCAGTGTTACCGTTTTTCCAGATATTCTTTAGAAGCTATATATCTGCTCAAGACATATGAACTAGCCAGTGGTGACTATCCCCACACAAAATTCTGCATCCAATTTACAGAATTTTTTATGTGTATCAAAGTTCAGATTTAACAATGAAAAATGATTTTGGGTTCAAATGTTAAACTTGGCCACTCTGCATTAAAAATGTGGTACCTTTGCTTTGATTCCTAAAAAAACATCTCTTATAATTAGTGATTCAGTTACAATAATAAAGCTTCCAACTTGCTGTATTAAAGTATCAAACAGACTCTCGAGATTTGTTGTTATAATTATCTACACTAATTGGGACTCATGTGGTGTACTAGGTTTGTTTGTGCTCTGTTCTTCACAAATAGAAAATAAAACCATTACACATAAAAATAACTGCAATAATCTGCTAAGGAAACTGAATTTTACCAAGATTTATTTATAGCATTGATTTTTAAAAATCTCAATAGATATTATGGAGGTTACGCTAATTCAGGCACATTCTATATACAGCTTAGTTTCCCAGATTGTCTACATGTCAGAATCACATATGTTCTGACATATTAATGTGTTCTTAATAGATTTTGGTGCTTTGTAAGATTCTCTTTTAAAAGTGTGAGTCTAGTCATGGTATTGGAGAGGAGAGAAGTTGGTTGAGTGATGGCATGCCATTAAATCAATATCCACTTTTTGCAACCATGTAGATTTTTCTCCACAATGACCTGGTCTTCTGATACTGTACCCCTCACTACTGGAATTTTTTTTGGGGGGGCATATTTTGAGATTTTTCTTTTTGCTGTACAAAGTTTTCTCTGCTTTCTATGCATCTTAGAGTTTACTATTATGCTTGTGCACAAGCTATGCAATTTGATTGCTCTCTTCTCTTTATAAATTCTGTATTTAACTGAATTGATGGAGCTACAGGGAGAAAGTAGAAAATTAATATACCTGTTGTCCTGGTGTGAGCTAATGATTCGTGGCTGGTTTTTCAAGGTATAATGTAATGAAGTGTATATTCTCACGTGCCAATGAGTCTCTGTAAACAGGAATGGCACAGCAATAAGAGTAGTAAGGCTGATTCAGCATTTTTCTAATAATTTTATTTAGATTTACCAAGGATAAAAGACTAATACAGACTAAAAAATATATAAAAAGTAAAGAAAGATAAATGCAAAGTGAGAGAAAATAAAATAAAAATAAGAAAAGATATAAAACTGACTCCCTCCTCCAAACAACTATAAACAACTTCGGGAATTTAACATCTTTTCTAGTGTTTCAAAATATTCATATATTCTTTTATACAATTTTATACAACCACAGGAAATATTCTTCCAAGTTCATCTAGTTCCTTGACTTTCCAAAAATTAATATTGTAGTCTTCTTTTTACTGTTTTCCAAAAACTATAAGTTTTTCTTTTTAATCCTTAAACTTACATGAAACTTCTTTCATCTAGAGTAGATGAAACACGGAATTCTAAAGAATGTCTAGTGTGACAAAACTTGCCTTTAGGAAGGTTCTTAATATCCAGAAAAACCACTAAAGAGGAACTTCCTGAAGTAGTTAAAAGGAAATGGGCAGAACCAGTGTCCAAATGGAGATGCTGAACCTTGTCTTAGGCAGGATGAATTTTCCCTGGCTCTCAAGAGTTCTCACACCTGCTGGCGATCATCATTTTAGAATCTTTTTGTGGGTAGCTTCTATGTGGAACAAACAGGTGAGGGAAGAGGAGCTGAAATTCCCCTTTTCCTCTTTTTTCCATGCAGCCTCCTTGGCTCCTATTTTTGCTGTGACTATTGGCTCAGCTCTCACAGAGTCATCTTCAGTCTATCATTATGTCCCTGGAAGCCCAATTCAGCATTTTTTCCCCTAAGGTGTTTTGCTTTGCCAGAGAGCAAGCAATAGTAGGGCTCTGCCTAAACCAGATAGGATGTCTTGCAGTTTCCCAGCCCACCTCCACCCGCAAAACATTCCAGCATTTCAGCTTCACTAGGACACATTGGGGGTACTGTTCCCATCATACAATACTCAACCAACATGACCCCAAACCATGCTAGCCAAAGTGAGAGAAGTTATAGCCGAGTTATATACCTTTCTAGCAAGTACCAGAAGGAAGACCGTTCAAAGATGTCATATGTAGCTATTACAAATAACAATTTTGTGTTCTCCCTTCTTGGGGGAGGGGATTTTGATGTTATTCACTCTGCACATTTTTTGATTTTCCCAAAAAAGTTTCTTTCCTGGCCTAAGACATATTTTGGACCTCTACACTGATGTAATTCCTCTATTAATCCCCGGAAGTATGAACATAGCCATAACAAGATTCAAGTGAACTGAAATGCCCAATTGCCTGCCTACTAGGACTGCAAGCTTTCAATGTTTTTTTTTAATCAAAAAGAAATTGACTCTTCAACATACTTGAGATGGAAATACAGCTGGGAAAGGAGACTGGGTGGAATTTGGAATATTCTTTGTGAATGTCCTTTCCAATAAGTTAGCTGTCTATTTCTCTTTTTTTCCTTTCTAAAATTTCCACTTGGCCATGGTTTGCAGAGCCAATAGCATTCCAGTTGGCAGAGTTCTTTCCAGTTTGGCTGAAACAAGCGGAGATTTTATCCTGATCTTCCCTCCTTCCATTTTTTCTCTGCTAATGTGGAAGTCATCATGGCTTTACGTCATATGGCAGTGAACCCAGGCACATTTTATGGCCTTGTGAGTCATCATTACTTTTCCAGCATCTGTGTCATTAGCTTGGAATTTGTATTTGAAACTTTCTCCACACTTCATTACTCTAGAATTTTTTTGGCAAGGCTCTCTGCTTTGGTGTTTGTCGCTTAACATGGTCTTACTGGCCCTCTTTTCACATAATTTTTCAAACCCCTTCCCTCTCCCCATGATACTGGGACAAATCCAAGTTGTAATGTTCACAATTATCCCACTCTTCTCCAGTTTTTTGTCATTAAGAAAAACATATCGGGTGTTGGTTTATCAATACATAGGAGCACTCATTACACATCTTTCACTGAATTTTCAGTTTTCTTTAGAAACAGGTGAGTACAAAGAAGACATCTGGAGAACTGGAAGGTTAGTTTTTGGATCAGAGAAAGCAAAACTAACATTGCTACAAAGGGTTTCGTATGTTTAGCTCTTTAAAATAATCTGATTTGAATCCCTGCGTGCTTCTCTTATGCTGATTGAGCATAGTGTTCTAATCAGTCAGGAGGACAACAGGTTGGGGAAGGCTGGTCTCTGCCTTTGTAAAAATGCAAACAACAAAAAAAAACTTATATTCTATATATATCCTACAGCATCTCTTAGCAGGCATATTTTTAATGCTCACATTGCTTAATAGCTGCCAAATTGAAATGATGGAATAATTTCTGCCCATTTTTCTGGGTGAGAGGAAATTGGGAGGGGATTTATCACTGTCCTTGCCCTAGCTATCTTTAACACGTCATTTGCTGCCCAAGAAGGAGGCATCTTCTAGTTAAACTTGATATCTCAAAAAATCTTGAACCTCATCATTAATGATAATATTAGTTTTCCCATATATAAGATAAGATATGACCAATGATTTTGTTGTTGTATGTGTGTACATTGAGAGATTCCTTGTGTGTACAATCACGCATGGTCAATAAAGAATTCTATTTCTATTTCTATATTTCAAATTCTGCTCTAGTCTACTCTTATTGGAGCAGTCCTAGTTAGTACTTATAAAGAAGTTGACCAAGAAATCACAGGACTGGAGGCTAGCCTGGGAAAGCAGAAAACACCTTGGAATTCTCTGGAAAGACACTGTTTTAATGTTTCAGAGAAGACTGTATGGACTTTGTACGTGGATCCAACAGAAGTCAATAGAAGGAGTCTTTTCCTTACATGCCTTTTCCCAAAATATCCTGAAGTTTTGATTATAGAATATGGTAACATACTCATAATGTGAAGGGAAGGGTGGCAGTCCCAGAAGACTTAATCTTATTCCATAGAGGATTGTGGTGGCAAATCATGGTTACTACTCAATTACTTTCTCTGGGTGAAATCGATTGGGACTTTTGCCCTGTTCCTGGAACTCTGTTCAGAAATTCTCTACTATGCATAACCCTAACATTGCATGCCACCCAGAATCGGTTGCTTCCACATTCTATTCTAGTAAGGCACGATGTCTTGATAGAAATACTAGCTATGATAACCTAGTTTCCTGGGAGATAGATTGCCCAGCACTACATATCTTCTTATATCATAGTTTTCCTATATATCTATATATATGGCCCTATTTGAAAGTTAGGCTAGTGATAGAGAGCACAAGGATTGATGTACATCAGCTTTTCAGGCTGGGAAGTATTCAGTCCTGTCTTGTATAAACAGAGAATAAGAATTGAATGTGATGGTGAGATTTGTTCCATAGAAGGAGCTCAGTTTCCTTCTGTTGTGATTCCTCAAATGATATAGTCTTCCTTATGAAACTATAAGTAACCTTTTCCTTCTCTCCTTCATATTTGTAAGCAATTGTCCCATTTTTCAAAACTGCTGTTGTTTTAAACATCTTTCAGGTTTCTCCAGCTGGAATTTAGTTTGTTACTTAGTTTGCTTTAAAGGCATGGAAGGAGAGCATCTCAAGGAGTAAGTGGAAAGAAGTATCATGATGTCACAAGGACAAGCCAGTCTTGAAGGCTTTCTTCTAAGCTTGTTGTGACATCAGAGATTACAGGTCTAACTAAGAAAGAAAAGAGGTATGTGAAAGTGTGTGTTTAATGGTCCTGGGACCAATTGATTTTTGTATGTGAGTGTTACTGGATGCCCCCCTGGACTTTAGCAAAACATGACGATTCTGTGAGCTGACATTGTGGCTTCTCTTCCTCAAGGGGGAGAGAGTTTAGAAACCTCTCACAACATAATTAGGTTGGCAATGTGAAAGAAGCGTATTATAAGCATCCAAATGTTGTTGTTTGTTTGTTTTTTAAAAAACCTAAATGGAAAGAAAACCCTTGAAGCTTGTGTTCTGCCTGCTGGGGTGGAGAAAGGCCAAGTGAAGCTGCAGTCTAATTTTGGAGTGGTGTTATTACAGGTCAGAGTCATTTCACTGGCCAGTCACAAGCAGAAATTCCAAAAGAACAGGTCACATGGTGGCACAGTGCGCTGAGGAGGCTTACATGAGTGACGATTTATTTTTTAATTTGGCCAAGAGCCCTACATTACTTTGTGTCTTCCTTACAAAACAAAACAAAGCAATGACTCTAGCTTTCCCTTTCCTGTTACACCACCCCCACCCTATGGCACTGCCCAATAATCTGGACTGATGTGTGGCAGTATAGGGTGAGCCATGCTGCTCTTCATAGTTTCACTTGTATTATTTTTGTATATAAAAATCTCATCAGCAAGTTAGCAGCTTATTTATCTATGGGGGTGGGAGGGCAGAGAATTAGACCACTCAGTCCTCATCTATCTTTTATTTCCAGTGTGACTCCCTACGACCTCCCTGCTTCCTGGCTGCTTCTATTTTCATATACATTGTGCCAAAGACTGATAACTATGTTTGTCTAAATTGTGGCTGTGGAGGAGACAGACAAAATCCTAGGTGCTTGGAGTCCTAAAGGCAGAATGCTGATGCCTAGAAACCTGAACTATTTATACGTTTATGAAGATAATTGTCTCATTCTAGAAGTTTCCATATTTTCAGACAAGGGCTAGACTTCATTCTTTGTATGCTGTGCCACTGCCTGTATCTAAATATGGACGGAAGCTGAATTTAAATTACATTGCATTCATTAAATAATATAAATATGTGCCTGTCAATGTTTAATAATTGCCTTTTCTTTGACATTAAAATTACTGTTTGGTCCCAGCCTGTCAAATAGCTCCAACGATGAGGATCACTTAATGAAACAGTCTCAAATTTTGCATTCCTTCTTTTATAGAGTCAGGTTAGTGATCCTTCTAGACAAATGTTTTCTAGTCTTCTGGCAGTTGATACTGAGTCCACCAACTGCTTTAATTTGTGCAAAATGAGTGACCAATGTTATGTATATGAGATGCTTCATCCCCTTCAGAGGGAGTGGGATGAAGGTGTGCTTCATCTTTGCTCTGTTTCACTTCTTGGTGGTTTGCAATACCATCAAATGATCATAAAATCCTTCTAGACCTTCTGTAGAGGTTGGGAATGAGAGGTATGCTTTTGTAGTGGTTCTCATTCCATGGGATCCATACCAGTCGCTGTTGATTGGAGTGGAAAGGTCTAGTCCAAACTCACATCGTCATGGTGGCATCATGTGTTGTATTAGGACTTTTTTCCCCTTCACTAAACTGGGCATGGGCGTGGCCAGTGCGTGACACATCCGGTCCGCAGGCCGGGAGTTTGACAGCCCTGGTATAGTCCATGCTTTGAGGTGTGTCTCAAAGCTTGATGTACACAACGTATTTAACATCTACATGAAGATGCTGAATGAGTTTAATCTATAGCAGGGGTATCAAATTCAATTTCATTGAGGGCAACATCAGCGTAGCATTTAACCTCGGAGGGATGGATGGGCATGGCCAGGATGGGTGTGGCCAGCTTGACATCAGTCATGTTAGGTGGCACCTGTGATGGCCCGGGCAGGGTGGATGGATCCTTCTACAGCCCTCTGCCAGCCAAAACAGGGTCCATTTTTGCTGGCAGAGGCACCACGTGCCGGTCATTTGCTATTTCCAGGCTGGCCCTGCGGGCCAGGTCTAAGCACCCCAAGGGCCGGTTTTGGACCGCGGGCCTTGAGTTTGACATTCCTGATCTACAGCATGGGTTGAGATATCAAATATATGTTGATGATACTTAGCTGGCATCAAGAATGCCATTGAATTTCAGTCCTGATGTCTGGAGGCTGTGGGGGACTGAATGGGAAACATCAGCTTCAGCTCAACCAATCTGAGTGGCCTTGGCTTTTAGGACTTCCTGCATCTAGCAATTTCCCGTCATTAGTTATGGGTGCAATACACTTCCCTAGAGCGAATTAAGGTATGGTTTGGGAATCCTTCTGGACTAACAGTTCCTGTTTGAGAAGTAGACACACCTACAGTCAATGATATTTTTGTAAAATTACTTGTAATATGCCAGTTGCATCCTTTCCTGGACTGAGAGGAACTGCAAAGGCACTCATGTTTTTGGTTTCCTCCCAAATGGATTAGTGCAGGGCTGTCAAACTCATGTCATCACGGCAGTGTCATGTGACATATCAGGACGTTTTCCTCCTTCACTAAACTGGGTATGGCCAGCATGTGATGCATCTAGCCAGTGGGCCATGAGTTTAACAGCCCTGGATTAGTGCAATGTGCTCTACATCAGCAGTCGCCTACCAGTGGGCTGCAGCCCACTGGTGGGCCGTGAGAAAATTTTGGTGGGCCGCAGAGAAATCTCACCCCCAGAGCACCCCCCCAAAGCAATTAATCCAGGCTGC